>JAGFNQ010002096.1:116872-247363 GCA_024364735.1 Boesenbergia rotunda | reverse complement strand
TTCCCAGAATCATATCAAGATTCTTGGAACCAGAAGTGAATCGTTCTAAAGCTGTTCTTAAGTCCTTAAATTGAGTTTTCAGGGAGGAATTCTCTGATTCAAGTTTTTCAACTTGATCAGGGGTTCCTTCCTGAAGTTTCTCAGTTAAGGATTTAGAATCAGCTCCCTCTTTCAGGAGTTTTACTTCCTGTCGGAGGGACTCGATTCGGAGTTTGGCTTTCGCCAAATCTCGGGATAGATAGGAAATAAGCGAATTCAATTGCAATTTTGAAAAACCCGTTACCCTTATTTCGCCGTCGTCGGAGAATGTCAGCTTGCCATCGTCTCGGTCCGAGTCTGAGTCAGTCTCGATTTGATCTGAAGCGGTCAGGGCTAGAAGATTGGATTGGGGTGCTTCTTCTTCTTCTTCTGAGGAAGACTCGTCCCAGGTTGCTTGGAGTGTCTTCTTCCTTCTGGTCTTTTTGGACTCCTTTAGACTTGGACATTCAGTCTTGTAGTGGCCCTTCTTCTTGCATTCGTAGCAGGTTACGTTGGGCTTTTGTTTGTCAGTTGCCGGTTCAGCTTGTCCGTCCTTTCTTCGGCTTGTTCTCCGTGTGTTGGTTTGGTTCTTCAACTTTTTGTAGTAGCTTCGAGCTAGCCGGACCAGTTCAGATTGATCTTCTTCTTGATCTTCTGTTTCTGAATCTGAGGTAGATTCAGGTTCAACTTGAGTTTTCTTCTTGGTCGTCTTTCTTGTTTTCTCTGCAAAGAAGGCTATACTTTTCTCGACCAAATTGCAGTTAGTCTGTTCATGCAGCTCAAGTTCAGAAAATAACTCATCTAACTTAATTTTTGAAAGATCCCTAGAGACCTTGTATGCATCTACCATAGATGCCCACAAGGTGGTCCTAGGGAACGCGTTTAGGGCATACCTTATAAGATCACGGTTTTGAACCTGGTGACCTATTGCGTGAAGACCGTTCATCAGTTCCTGGATTCTGGCGTGGAGCTGGGCTGCTGTCTCGTTATCTGCCATTTTGATAGTGAAGAGCTTGTTCAGTAGCAGATCCCGTTTGCTGATCCTCGTATCTGAAGTTCCTTCGTGGAGCTCGATCAGTTTAGCCCATAGCTCCTTGGCACTGTTGAATGGGCCTACGCGGTTCAGCTCCTCTTTTGTCAGTCCGCATTGAAGGGTCTGAGTTGCTTTGGCGTCAGCTTCAATCTTGCGTTTAAGGGCAGTGTCCCACTCTGAGTAGTTTTGTGGTACGCCTTCAGCATTTGTGGGAATCATCAGTCCAGACTGGATGATTATCCACATGTCCACCTGAGTTTTCAGGTGGACCTTCATTCGACTTTTCCAGTAAGGAAAGTCTTCTCCACTGAAAAGTGGAGGTCTGGCGGTGCTAAAACCTTCTTGGATGGCCATTTGTTAACTGAAATAGCAAACAACAAAAACAACGAAAATATTCCAAGACTTGGTCTTGGATTAGTAGTGCGGAAAAAAAAACAAATTTCAAGGGGTGTTGCACCAACCTTGAAAGAAAAACTCGAACGAAAATTTTAAAAAAATGAGAGAGAAAACGAAAGAAATCCGAAAAATTTTCAAACTGGTGGTTGCACCAAGTTTGAATTCCCCGCTCTGATACCACTTGTTGGATCGAGAGATGCGATAGAGGGGGGGTGAATGTCGCAAATCGTTCGGATTTAAAAAGAGCGGGTGCGCAGCGGAAATAAAAGAAAAACAGAACAATGCAAACACAGTCGGTTTACTTGGTTCGGAGCCTGGGTCGACTCCTACTCCAAGGCCCACGGTCGTTGACCGTTTTCTGCGAGCAATTCTATAAGTTCGTAAACATTTACAAGAAAGATTATAACAAGAACAGTTTAGTAAACTTTAAATACAGCTCTTCGTTACTGACGTCCGGTGTAGATAGAAGTTTCGGAGCAGCGGGACGTCGTCAGCTCGAGGTGGAAGATTTTTGGAGCGTGTCGCGGAAGCAGAAGAGCGCAGAAGTGTCGAAGCAATTGATGCTATGAAGAAGGAGGTCGAGGGCCCTTTATATAGGGCCTGGGGGCGCCCTGGTCGACGGGGGCGCCCCCCCCACGTGGCAGCAGATCCACAAGAGGCGCGATCGTCGACTTATCCCTTAATCCTCGGGATAAGGCCTTGACTGGGGCGCCCTGGACGCTGGGGGCGCCCTGGTTGACCCGGTCAAACCTTATCTGCAGCGCTGAGCTCTCCTCGGTAAGGCTGGGGGCGCCCTGTGCGCTGGGGGCGCCCGGGACAGCGGGGGCGCCCTGGGTGCACAGTGCAGACGCGGCAGCAGCTTAACTTCTTCAGTTGGTTTGCCATGGGGGCGCCCGGGACAGCGGGGGCGCCCTCAGAATGTACTGTCGAGGTTCTTCTGGTTGTGTTGTGTTTTGTGTTCACCTTGGGGGCACCCGGGACACTCCGGGCGCCCTGGTCAGCGATCGCCTCTTTCCTTTGAGGCATTCTGAGCTGCAGGCACACGTTCCTTTGGTCTTGCATCCAGGGTTAGTCCAAAACACAATAAACCAATAACATAATGAATTATACAGCCTTGGCTGTCTTGGTTCTGACTTTGGTCTCCAAAATGGAGCCCTAGGTCGAACCGACGCCTAATGTTCCCTCAAGGGGAACGCGTCCTCACCTACTCCTCTCGGGAGAATTTACCTGGTGCCAACCGGATCCTCCAGTTGGACTTTTGCCTGACGATCCTTTGTCAAGTCTTGATTACCAAGCAGCCCTTCGCTTGGTGCCTAGCAGCCCTTTGCTAGGTCTTTTTCTTCTGGCAGCCCTTTGCCAGAGCCTAGCATTCCTTCGCTAGGGTTTGTCCATTCTGGCAGTCCTTCGCCAGAGCCTAGCAGTCCTTTGCTAGGGCTTTTCCTGTCTGGCAGTCCTTCGCCAGTGCCTAGCATTCCTTCGCTAGGGCTTTTCCTGTACACTCAAGAAATTTGTTAAACAACAAGTAACCCTTAACTTTTGAACCCTTTTGCCAATATCAAAACACAGGTTTGACTTGGGTGCATTCTGCACCAACAGATTCATGGTATCGACTATGATGAAACCTTTTCCCCAGTTGCAATGCTTAAGTCTATTCGGATCCTGCTTGCTATTGCAGCTTACCATGATTACGAGATTTGGCAGATGGATGTCAAAACCGCATTCCTAAATGGGAATCTACTCGAGGATGTGTACATGACACAACCTGAGGGTTTTGTAGATCCAGAGCATGCTGGAAAGGTATGTAAGTTGCAAAGTGTTAGTGATATAAGAGAAGTGTCCTAAGACAATCGCCTTATGATTGTAAACATTTATTTTATATAAATGATAATTCACTATTTGAGTATACATGTTTGTATTTGATTGGGATCTTAAACCCATATACTGAATGTCCGCCATACAATTCACAGCATAAGAGAATTTGTGATGGGATCACAACTAGTGATTATCTCTAAATGTGCAAATGTGAATTGTTGGAAATATCCCTAGTCGATGAATTGATAAATACGGACACTATCAATTCTGTTGAGACTAGCATGGGTTATTCTCTATTCAGCTGATTCTCACTGGCTGGTGACATTGGGATGTCCGGAGATAAACATGGATGCTAGTTAAGGGAACTAGTTCATTGGAGTGACTAGCTGTAAGACTTCATATGGGAATCTACATGTAGATATGTCAATGAAGATCTTACTGCGGCTTAAGTGCGATGTTCCTTTGACTTGCGGTGTTCAAGTCATCTTGGTCATGGAGACTTATACTTTGACATCTTAAGCAAGCATCTCCAAGGAGGTGTGGACCCAGGATGATCGGGTATAAGCCGAATTGCCCGAAGATGTTTGAACAGCCTACAAAGGATTCACCACTCCTTGCGAGGAGATGTATACCCAGGCCTATCGTCGGATTGCTACTCAAAGCCTCTGGCCAGAGCATATCATGTTAAGAGTGCGAGTCTCTTAAATACATGAGAGTAATTAGAAATCCAAAGGACGAGAAAGACACTACTTGGGCTAGGTGTGACGTAGTCAGCCTAGTGGGGACTGACACCATTGACCGTGTCCTGAACCAAGTGGGTATAAGGTGGTGAAGGGAATGGGGCACGATTCATTAGAGCTGCTGAAGGGTTTCAGAATAATTTCTTCTGAGGTCAAACCGTTGATCTTTCGATTAATTGGGGATCATGATGTACTACTAGGTGCCACTCATGATCGTTCTATAATTAGTTAAATTATAGACGGCCAACATAAATCGAAAGCCTATTTAGTCACACGCACTACGAGTAATCCGAGGGATTTAAAACGAGTTAAAAATTGGATTTTGCGATCAAGAGAAATAAGTCGAATCTGAGTTAGTCAGAGGCGCAATGGAAGCCAAAAATGGCTAAGTCTTTTGAAGGCTTTTTGGGCGAATTAAATGAGTTTAATTCGCTGCGGTTCGGGTTGGTTTGGCCGGCCAAAGAGGGTGCCAAACCCCCCTTTGGTGGCCGGCCAATAAAGAGGAGAAAAACCAATTAATTTTGGTTTAATTAATAAAATAAATCAAGTGCGATTTATTTTATAAATTATGGATAAATAAATTTGTATAAAGAAATTTATATAAATAAATTTATAGAAATTTATTCTTTTTATGGAAGATTAAAATAATCCATGAATTGGTTTATTTTAATTTTATAAAATCAATTATGAATTGATTTTTTCATAATAAGAAAGTTTATAAATTTCTTATAAAAATTTATTCCATAATTTAAAGAGAAGAAAAGTTAGTTTTATTATAAATTAGTTTATAATAAAGACTTGGTTTAAACGGAATAATTCATAAGAATTTATAGGATAAATTTCTTATGATAATTAATTAGTTTTATTATAAAGTTAGTTATAATAAAATTCATAAGAGAATTTATAGGATAAATCTCTTATGATAACTAATTTGTTTTATTATAAATTGTTTATAATAAGACTAGGCTTAAACGGAATAAGCAATAAGAAAATTTATAAGATAAATTTCTTATAACTAATTCCGTTAATTCCGTTAATTCGGTTTAGAGGGAGACTTAGCAAAGGAGTTGCTACTATATAAAGGAACCAAAGGCTAGCCCTTATTCCAATCAATTAATCAAGAGATTAATTACTCTCTCCCTCTCTCTCTTAATCTCTCCTCTCCTCCTCTTCTTCTTCCCTTAGGGCCGGCGCACCCTAGCTCCTCTAGGGCCGGCGCCCAACCAAATCCAAGAAGGTGAAGTTGCCGTGAGCATTGAAGAAGAAGGAGAACCCGAACACGAAGTAGAAGAAGCGGATAGCGACTCCTCTCTTCCGGAATACGATTTCGTTACTTCATTGGTTAGTTTTTCCATTATTTCTCTTGTCCTTCTAGTTGTGCCTTCCGAGAATCTAGTAGTTCTCGTCGGCATAAAACTCGTGACTTTGCGAAGTCATCCCGAAGAGAACTCGGCGTGGACGCGAATAGAGGCGGAGCTTCCAAGGGACGCTACGGTTGGATCTCGTCCCTTACTTCGAGTTACGAGAGGTACTTGGTAAATTTGTTTACTTTTCCGCGAAGTTTTATTTTATGATTATGTCAACACAATGTAAGGTTGCATGCTAGATACGAAGTTAAAATAATTTAAGAAATTATTTTATGCAAACTCTTCCGCTGCACGTAAAAATTTTGAATTTTACGAACTCGTATCCTTGTCGACATGCACCCGGTCCCAACACAAAGGTCCATTTACGGGCTAAAGTAAGCTTCTCGAAGCTGGAATCTTCGATTCGATGATGCAATCAAAGCATTTGGTTTCATCAAGAATGAAGATGAACCCTGTGTCTACAAGAGGGTTAGTGGGAGCACAGTTATCTTCCTAATCTTGTATGTAGATGACATACTCCTCATTGGGAATGATATCCCTTCACTACAGTCTATGAAGACGTGGCTCGGGAATTGTTTCTCAATGAAAGACTTAGGTGAAGCAGCCTACATCCTAGGCATTAAGATCTATAGAGATAGATCTAAGAGATTGCTTGGCTTAAGTCAGAGTACATATGTTGACAAGGTGCTTAATCGTTTTGCCATGCAGAATTCCAAAAGGGGATTTCTGCCAATGTCACATGGTGTGAGTCTTTCGAAGACTCAATGTCCCTCTTCTAAGGAGGAGAGAGACCGTATGGATCTGATCCCTTATGCATCCGCTATAGGGTCTATCATGTACGCCATGCTATGTACTCGTCCAGATGTTTCGTATGCTTTGAGCATGACGAGCAGGTACCAGTCAGATCCAGGTGAATGTCACTGGACAGCTGTCAAGAATATTCTTAAGTACTTACGAAGGACGAAAGAATATTTCTTGATATTTGGAGGCGATGAGGAGCTAGCTGTAAAGGGTTACAGTGACGCAAGCTTCCAAACAGACAGGGATGACTATAGATCGCAGTCAGGGTATGTATTTTGCCTGAATGGTGGCGCTGTGAGCTGGAAGAGTTCGAAGCAGGACACAGTCGCAGATTCTACAACAGAGGCCGAGTATATTGCCGCGTCAGAGGCGGCAAAAGAGGCTGTTTGGATCCGGAAGTTCATTATAGAGCTTGGTGTGGTTCCTAGCATCGCAGACCCGATAGACCTCTATTGTGACAACAATGGGGCTATTGCGCAGGCTAAGGAACCTCGCTCCCATCAGCGGACCAAACACATACTACGGGCTTCCATCTCATTCGAGAGATCATCGATAGAGGAGATGTGAGGATATGCAGAGTACACACTGATTCTAACATCGCAGATCCTTTGACCAAGGCTTTGGCACAAAAGAAGCATGATGGTCATACCAGGTCACTCGGTATTAGATACTACAGTGATTGGCACTAGTGCTAGTGGCAGATTGTTAGTAGGAGCCCTAGAGCCAATTATATGATGATTGACTAGGGACATTTTGTATCATATTCTATTATTAATAAAGGCATGTTTGGTTATTATACTTACTTTGTATTTGTGCCAAATAACTAAGTATAATAATGTCCTTGGGTAGTAGGTTCTTATCTACATTATATCGATTGGTTGAATCGATAGTGAGATGATGTAGAGAACACTACTCTAAACCATTCCTAGTCAAGTATTAATATTCAAGGACAATATTAATACATGGAGATTAGCATGTAGGTCAACTGATGACTTGAGCTCACAAGTCATGGATATGTGATATCAAGTTGACACATGGGTATACATTGGAGAATGTGTACTGAATGACCCGCCATGAGAAAGTTTCATAGATTGTCATATGAATGTCATAAACTTTCTCATGTGACTATTGGTATGAATAGTCCTTAGACCTGAAGTCACTACGGTTCCCTACATAAGGAGTTATGTACTTTGGTATCATCAAACGTCACCCGTAACAGGGTGGACTATAAAGGCGATCACTGGGTATGTAATAAATTATGCGGAGGGATGTGAGTGATGTAGATGGGATCTATCCCTCCCATATGACGGGAGTGATATCTGTGGGCCCCTTGATCGAGTAGGACTGCTAAAACGCATGGTCATGCTCGAATGAGTCAATATGAGATATTGAGCTCAATTGTTTGAGTGAGTCTACTCGGGGATCAAGAAACACAAAGATTGATCGAGGATGACACGGTCTATGCCTCGTTGGTCAATCTAGATATCGAGGATAGAAGGACAAGGTCATACATTGCCATAGTCACGGAGGTTAAGTCGGATCTCGACTTTCTTGTTACTTGGGTAGCATTGATGCATTGCTAGATGCCGCTCATTGCTTTTGTGTCTAAATTGGTTTAAACACATTGCCAACGTTACGAGAGCCTATTGGGTCACACACTAAGGACACGATCCTTCGGAGATTAATTTATCTTGGTTTGGCTAAGATTTAATCGGAATTGGATTAATTGAGTTAGACTCAAGTGAACCCAATTGGATTATGGATTGAGATCTAATTTGAGTTAAACTCATTTAGATTAGACTCAACCACATTTGGATGAAATATTAATTCATTAAAATGTTTAATGAATTAATAAGAGAGGAAGATGGAGAGTTTCTCACCATTAGAGAGTTACATGAAAAGTTAGAGAGTTACATTAAAATGTTTAATGAAGGGAAGTTTAAAAGGCAAAAACTCCTCTTGATATGAGTATAAAAGAGTTTGTCCTTTGTCATTTGGATGACAACTTCTCATTTTCTTTCCCCTCTTCCTTCTCTTCTCCATCTTGGCCGAAACCCACATCTTGGGTTCTTGGTGTTTTGTGAACTACCTCAAGTTGCTAGCACAACTAAGATAGTTCTTCTCCGAAGTAGAGATATCGTGTTCGTGTGGATATGAATAGAGGCACGGACACTTGATGTTAAATATCGGAACTTTAGAGGGGCTAAGTGTGAAATTGCCAAAAAGGAGGGCTCGGTTGAGAATTCGAGAGAAGAAAGGGTCTAAATGCAAAAGTGCCTAGGGCATATAAGTTCCGCTTATTCCTCCCCGTCGCGAATCGCGAGCCGCAACATTCTCCCGATTCCTTCTTCTCTTCTTCTTCCCGACTTCTGTTTCCTTTTCTCTTCAGTGCGCCGACGAAGATCGTCTCCTCCGGCCGAGCGAAGGCGAGCTCCACCTCATCTTGTGCGAGCGGAGCCACCGGAGAAGTCGCGACCTTCTTTTCCCCTCCACGCGATTCATCTGGGAGCCGGCGATTGTTTTCAGCTTGCCTTCAGCAGTGGTTGAGGGTCGATCAGGTATCCTTTTCCGAAGATCTTTAGGTGATTCGAGTTCAGGTAAGGGTGGATTGATCTCCTTACTCTCTTGTCGTTTTCCCTAGGTCATATTGTCGCCAATCGTGATTAGGGCTGGCGATTGAGAGGGGCGACCGAGGGTGCGAGGTGAGCTCTGATCGGAGAAGGATTCCATTTGTGTGGGTGATTCTGGAGGTGTTACTGGAGCGTCCCATTTGAATGAGCAGAGGAGGAGACTGCTGCCATGTGGGTTGTTCTTCCTCGGCTCTGCTTCGACGCATAGGAATTGACCATCATTCTGGTAAGGTTATATCTGTTGGGGTTGATCTTTGATGTTAATTGATTTTGGGTAGAGTTTGACTTCTGATCAATTTGGGTTTCTGATCATGCGTGGGTTGTGGTTTTGTTCCTGATCGGAATCTGATTTTGGTGTGGAGTTGCTGTCCCGAACTCTTTGTGTAAGCTTGGATGATATCTTGTGATTGTGAAGTGGCTGTGGGTTTCGGTGTTACCTTGATCCACGGTGAGTTTCTGTTAGGATAGTAGACGATGCTTCTGTGCTTGATCTGTGTGGTGGGGGTAATTTGGATGTGTAGTTGATTTCTGGTTGATCTTCCTCGTGCTGATCTGATGGTTGTGTTCTTTGATTTCCTACTGCCTGCCGTGAGTTGAGATAGGGATCAGGGATGGATTCGGTGGGTGAGCAGGGAGATGGCTTGGCTGGAATTTGCATTGCCCTAATCTGTGATTAGAAGATTGTAGTTGTTTTGTCAATTTCGAGTTGTATCATATTTACTGGGATCTTTGATATGCGGTTCCTAGGTGGGAGGTAGGGCTTCTAGTTGAGGTTCTGATCTGGGATGAGTTTGGTTTTGGATTGGGTATTAAATTGATGATTTGGTGTCGGTTTTGATAGGGTTAATCAATTGGTTTGATTACTTAAATGATTAAGGAAAGTAGGATCAGTCTTAATTTAATCTTGATAATTATTTAGCTAAGGGTCGTGTGTGATTTTAGCTAAATAATTGTTATTCCTCCATGCAGGACATGGATTGATTTCGCTACCTCGTGGCGGATATTATTTCTGGACCGGGGGTTCTTACGCGCTCGGACATCAGCATTTTGAAGCGGGTACCTCTGACTTATCTCCTAGATAGTCACAGCCTTATATGCTCGATATGCTAGGATTAGCGATAGGGTATTATTTGCGTGTATCTGGTTTCCGATACTATATATATATATATTAGACCTGATACGTGATACTGATACCCTCTAGGATTTAGGATATGGTGCATAATTGTATGTGATCCTTGCATATCATGTTGATATAGGTGGATTAGATAGTAGATGCTGTGGTGACTGTCGTCATGCATCATCGTGCACCTTGCATCACTGTCGACCAGGGGCCCATTGTTGGGTAGGCTAGGTCGACAGTCATACTGACCTACCCATACGGCCACTCATGGGTTAGTGGTTGACGGAGTATGGGTAGGATGCTCTGTGCTGCTCCGCTCATGCACTCATGGGTTAGTGGACCGGAGCGTGGTAGCAGGCAGGGGTCCCTACTTGAGTTGCCCTAATACCAGGAGATGAGAGAGACATTTCGCCCCCATATCACATGGGGTGGGTGTAACACTCAGATAGAGATATCCCCCCAGTTCTACGGATGATGACCAGGGGTAGGGATTGCTACCCGGATATGTCATGGGGTAGGGGTGTTACACCGACAGCATACCGTCTACTCGATCGCTCTATTACACGGGGTAGGGATGATCCCCCGGATGGGTCGAGTACTGATGGAGTCACAGCTCTACGCCGGAGGTTGGCCCCCGCTCAGCTTCCTCCCGTACACTGGTGACGATGTCTGACCGGCGACAGAGGTGACCATGTCATTGCACCATGTGCATACGTATTTCTTTACAATTGCTGTATGTGGTTGTTGCACATGATTTACATGCACATTCATGAGACCCTTTTTCATGGTCTTGATGACCCTGCATCGCTGGTATGTTTGTTCTACTTCTCGGATTTGCTTTATTTAGTATGGATAGTACCTGTGATATTTTGATAGTTGTATCTCTATTGCTAGCTTAGACTATCTTGCATATATATGAGTTATCAGCTGAGTTCTTTGAACTCACCCCGTAGCTCCTTGTTTTTATTTCAGGTTGATCGCCAGGAGGGTCCAGCTGCCAGTCCCATCACCTTGCGTCGAGATGTTTTCTTGATTTATAGTTCCTGTATTGGGTGTCGGTACTGTGTAATTGCTTTATTATCTTCCGCTGTGTTCTTATTCGATTTGGTTGTACTTTTGTGTGCCGTGGAGGCCCTTGTGTCTTTTGACTCTGTTGTTAGTCATACCGGTATGCACGTCTTCCTTGGTTTTGTACGCTAGTTTGGTGTTTTGGTCTTGAGTTTGTGAATTGTCCGCCGGGCGTAGGGGAAGCTGGCCGATCCGTATCGATCAAGCGACTCCTCGGGGCGTGACAATTGTAGCTCAATTGGTACCAGGATTCAGGAACTATTGTACTTGTCCTGGAGGTCAAGGGTTCGAATCCTGGGGAAGGCAAAAACCCACTGCCAGGGGTGGGAAGACCGTAGGGTCGCCGGCCTGGAGGGTTGCCTGCGGGGACCATAGAGGCGGGGCCGCTAAATAAAAAAGGCGTCTTTTTATTGTAACGACCCGGCCCCTTGGCCCCTTGGGCGGCCCAACTGGCGGCCCACTTGGCGACCCTCGGCCCCTTGGGCGGCCAAATCTCATTTGACGGCCCCTTTGGCGACCTCTTGGGCGGTCGTTACTCACAAGTACTTCCCACCCCTGGCCAGTGGATTTTTGCCTTTCCCAGGATTCGAACTCTAGACCTCCAGGCTAAGTACTAAAGTTTATGAATCCTGGTACCAATTGAGCTACAGCTCAATTGGTACCAGGATTCATAAACTTTAGTACTTAGCCTGGAGGTCTAGAGTTCGAATCCTGGGAAAGGCAAAAATCCACTGGCCAGGGGTGGGAAGTACTTGTGAGTAACGACCGCCCAAGAGGTCGCCAAAGGGACCGTCAAATGAGATTTGGCCGCCCAAGGGGCCGAGGGTCGCCAAGTGGGCCGCCAGTTGGGCCGCCCAAGGGGCCAAGGGGCCGGGTCGTTACACTTGAACGTGCAAGAGATCCGGCGGCGCTTGGACGAGTGGGATAAACGTAAGGGCACGCTCCAAAGGTATACACTTTAGATAGATCTATTAGATAGATGATTTCGTACGAGTTTTTCTTTCGCATGGATCGCTCGAGGGATCTTCTTTCCGCTGCGTTTTTGTGTTTATTTCACCTGAAGTTCCCAACACAAACACCTTGCTTGGCCTTGGCAACAAGTATGGGCACATCGCACGAGCCTGAATGCGTCGCTTGGGCTCATCAACAAGTTTAGACACATCGCGTGAGCTGGAACACATCATCTAACTACGGCGACAGGCCTAGAAGGGTCGCCCGAGCCCGACAATGGGCTCAGAAGCATCGCCCAAGCTCGACAATGGGCTTTGAAGCTTCGTCTGAGCCGATAACCGGCTCAAACATGTCGATCGAGCCCGACAACGTCACCCGGGCTCAACAACGCATCTTGACTTGTCATGCGATTATACTTACTAAACATAGTTACCTTCTACATGAGCTATAATTCATTTGGTTGGTATATTGTTCTATGAGTACACATCGTTATAGAGGTGGCAAAAGGCGATTCGCTCGCTCTCAGCATCCCCGCCAATCCGTCCTGAAGCCAATGCGGAGGAGGTAAATCACGGGGACTACTAGCCCGGATGTTATGGCTAGTGCGTGGGAAGGACAAACACACTGGCTTTGTCAGGTTTTGACCCAAACCTTAAGGTGGCAACACCCACATCTTAACTATCAGTCCATCCCGTGAGGACTACACATCGTTATAGAGTTTATATGGTGTATGATGTGTCCCCACGGGATGGACTGATGATTAATGCATGGATATTACCACCTTGAGATCTGGGGGTCAATACATGGCATCGCTAGTGTGTTCGCCTTCCCATGCGCTAGCTATAATAATTAGGCTAATAACCTCTGTGATTTATTTTTTCCATATTAATTCTGAGACGGATTAACGAGGAAACTAGATAAACGAATCACCACCTTTTAGTATCATGCTCTTGAAGTGAGCATCCCTTATTTTGTTTAAAGAATATTTGTTTTCATCTTTTAAATGTATTTTCCATGAAATTCATTTTTTTATATATTTTTTTTAATAAAATCTCTATAGCATCTATCATCTCTTTGTTAAATATCTTAATTTATAGTTAGCTGTTGTAGCAAACTTAAATTTTTCTAACTTGATTTGGAAACTACATGGGGGGATTATATAGTCAATTGTTGCAACGAGCAATTGATTGATTGCAACACAGTGAAAAAATTTGAACTCAAGTGTGACACTTACTATTGTGATAATGATTGACTGATAGTAAATAACAATCAACTATGATAGTCAATGTTGAGTTGGATGAGTAATTCTATAACGGTGATACTTGACTAATACAACAACAAATGGTGAATAGCAATCAATTATTATGGTCAATGTTGAACTAGAAGAATCATTATGCAGAATTCTAGATAGATAATCAACTAGTAGTGATGAATAATCGACTATTAAACAGTTTCAATCACGTCAACAAATTTATAAAAAAGGGTTTCATGCAGGATTTCGGACATTCATCTTGGAAGTTTTGGAGAAGATTGAGGCTGCATTTTCATGCCTTCCAAAGGCAATTCAAAATAACTAAAAAGCGAGCATAACAAAGATCACTTTTATAAATAATTTATTTACGTTCTATTTCATTTTCATCTTTATTTTTATATTTGGTTGTTTTTGTAAGTATAGAAATGGTAAGAGATTTCTCTACCTTTTTAATAGGTATGAGAGAGAGATAGTTATGTGATCACTAAGACGGTAAGTCGTGTAATAAAATCGTGAATTTTGAATCACGTAAAAATCGATACGTGTGATTGTATTTTGTTCTATATATCTTCGTATCATTTAATTTTTGTTATATACTAATATTTTTTAGACACGATCGATCAAATGATGAAATCAAAACTCACTATTCATATCTCTCTACCGACATCATCCGACACACAAGATTTAAACCACAGGGTTTGACTTTGAAATCAAGTCCACGAGAGAGAACAATATTCATTATGTGAACGTCGAGGGCAATAAAAAACATAACTTATAACTCGTTTCGTCAATCTAACAAATTGCACATTTTGACTAACTTCTATAAAAGAACATAAAATGTATAAAGATATTGACTTCACCTGATCCACTAATTAAGATGACTACTCTAATTAAATCCTAATAATGAGTGGGCCGAACACGATCCAATTTTCTTCTTCTTTGGTAGCAGTGTGTGCGAGAGGCAGCCTCTAATCACCCTAGCTAGCTCTCTCTAAATCTATTGGACCTCCTCAAACGTCGTAACTAAAGCTAAGCTAGCTTGCGTTCTCTAGGTGAGGAGATTCCATTAGAATGATTAATGTTTGAGCTATAATACAAATTTTCAAATGGAACGCGAATCCTAGGATGCAGGACTTCTAGACCGTCCATTGCGAGCGCTTCTCAATTTATCCTGACGGTCGGTGGGAAACTTCCATGAGACCGGGTTGGTCGTCCGAGATTGAAAAAATCTTATTAATTATTTATAATACAAATTTCCTAGTGTTTAATTAGAATAAATTTATTTTGAATTATATTATCCATGTGCCCATTTGTTATGTTCTTTTACTTGTATATACGTTACTGTTTATTATTCTATCTTTCCTGTAGGGGTGTCAATGAATCCGACCCGATCATCAGATCTGAATTGACTCGAAAAAAAATCATGTTCGGGTTGAAATTTTTCGAATTCGGGTTGGAGAGATTTGGGTTAAAAATTTTCGAAGGTTTAGTAAATTTTGTTGGATTAAATCAAAAATTAAAATACTTTTATGTGTATTAATATCAATATTAGTATGATAATGATGGAATATTGAGATAAAAATAAAGAATTATAGAGAAAATAGTCAAGAAAAATTTTTTAAAAAAGAAGTCATTTTGAATTGATTTTTTTTATTATTTGGGTTAGGTTCGGATTAGTCGGGTTGGTCGAGTCGGGTTTAGGTGTCTCAGATAGAATTTGGGTTCGGTTCGGATTTGAGTTAGGAGTTTAAAAAAAAAATCCAACACAATTCAAATATAATCCGACCCACCTAAATTGACACCTTGCTTTCCTACATTGATCTAGTTTCAGTTGGCAACCTATCTACGGGAATCTTTCTATTTTTGGCATAAACAATACCACATGATTTTCTAGAAGGCGACATTTCATGAAGCATCAGGCAGACCACTATGTGAGGCCTTTATTAACTAAGGTTGAAAGAATCACTAAGGAAATATACACTCATTTACTCTACAATTGAGATAGAAATGGAGATGTGATGCTGAAATTTTGGATAGAAACAAATGATATTTTAATAGAAAAATTAAAACCTCAGACTACAAATAAATTCTCGTATATATACTTCGGAGGATAAATTATTAAGGACCATTTTTGAAATTCATGTATCCACTGGTAAAGAAACTTCTCTAAAGTTACCTATAGGCGAAAGAGAGGGCACCATATCAATGATTGATGGTTAGGCCTTTATTTGTTAGAGGTAATGTTTTAATAAGGTGTTTGATGTACTACTACTACTAGGTTTTGTCGGCAATTGTGTTATAGGTTAGGCCTTTATAATGCTGATGATATATACCCACTCTTATCTCACTAAAAAAAAGCGGCAATTTACCAAAGGGCGTACGCAACAATCCGAAATTACCAAAGGGCGCACCATGGTTTCTATTTTACCAAAGGGCGCAGCCCTTTAAGTGAACTTCCTGTTATACCCTTGGCGCCACAAAATGCCTTTTTCGTTGACAATTTCGAGACATCCGAACCACTTTTACAGTAAAATAATAATTTGTGGTTCGGATGGCCAGGTAGCGGAAATTTTCTCAGCCTATATATATATTACTACCTTGCACAAGTCGAATCATCACGAGGGTACGTATATTATTCGACCTTGCACAACTCAATTCATCAAGGCAGCTGAGGAAGATAGGTATTGAAGGAGAAAAAGCAATCAACAGATTAGTAACAAATACAAATAGTAATGTACGTATGATTGATATCTTTGATATGGTATCAATGCTAGTTTTATACTTATCAACTCTTGTTACAATTTTTATGTTTGGAGGAGTCTAAGGGTGATATGCATTACATAATAAGGGCTCTCTGAAATTTGTTAAACTTAAGATAAATAAATGCTTGAATTCGACCTAGGGGTGATATATTACCATATCAGGCCCTAGAAGGGCAAGAAATTAAAGGAGTTCAGTCCCTAGGAGGGACTGAAATATGTTGTTTTCAGGCACTGGGAGGGCCTGAAATAAAAGGAATTCAGTCCTCCCAGGGCCTGAAATGAAAAGATTTCAGGCCCTTACAAGGGCTGAATTCATTGGATTTGAGGGCCTGGGAGGGCCTGAATCAATATAAGGCAGACCCTCCAAGGGACTGAAATATACTGATTTCAGGCCCTGTGAGGACCTGAAATAAAAAGATTTCAGGCCCTCCAAGGGCCTGAAATAATATGATTTCAGGCCCTGTGAGGGCCTGAAATCAAAAGAGTTCAGACCCTCGTAGGGCCTGAAATCTTTTCATTTCAGGCCCTGTGAGGGCATGAAATGAAAAGATTTCAGGCCCTCAGAGGGCCTGAAATCAAAATATTTCAGGCCCTTAGGCCTTCCTAGGTCCTTGATTATGATTTTCAAAGTTTGGAAAATGTAATTGTAATTTATTTTTCAGGGATGATAATGTTGTTGACGAAATTTTATCCGAAATATGGAATACTCTTGATGATAATGCTGTCACGGGGAATGGATCAGAAATTACAAGGAATTTGACAATTAATCTAAATGAAGAAGCAACTAATATAGAAGGTGAGGGTTTGAATTCTTCTACAAGAGTTGTTGAATTATTTGAGGCAACCTGGAGTAGGGAGGAAGGAATTGAAAGCCGGAATGCAGATGAATTAGAACCCCCATTACAAGTGTACTAGAATTCCAAACCGATGATATGCAGATTGAGGAATATGAATTCCCCCCAGATGAGTACAGTGACTTAGAGGAGGAGTTTCCATTAGCTGAAGATCCTTATATTTTAAATTCTCGATTGCTTGCTGGGCCAATTGGAGAGGTAGAGGCAAGAGATGGGCATGAATTTTTTGTGGGGCAGATATTTCCATCTAGAGAAGAATTCAAGAATGCACTTGTCAAACATGTCATGGTTAAGCATATGAGATATAACCCAGTTGACACCCGAAAAAATAGAGTTAATGTAGTGTGTTTCAACCAACCATGTACATGGAGAGTAGTAGCAAGGGGGGAAGTAGAGTTCACTGTTACAAAATATATAAAGGAACGCCAATGTGGAACTGTTAGGGAAAGTGTTGATCATCATGCATGCTCTTCATCATTTGTTGCTTCTTTTGTTGAAGAGCAATTTCTTCATAATGAACAATACAAATCAAGTATGATTATATCAGATATTAAAGCTAGATTTGGAGTGACCATATCATACAGAAAAGCATACATAGCTAGGGAGAAAGCATTGAAAAAGGTTGTTGGAGATTATGATGAGGCTTATAGAGATCTTCCACAATATCTGCGTGAGTTAAGAGCTAGAGATCCTGAAACGTATGTGACACTATGCAGGAATGGTCACAATCAGTTCCAGCGGTGTTTTTGGGCTTTTGGTGCTTACCGAAGGGTGTTCAGGTCTTATTTGCGTAGACTTATCGGAATTGATGCCACACACCTAAGAGGAAAGTATTCGGGAGTAATGTTGATTGCAACGGCGATTGATGGTAATGACAATGTTCTTCCAGTTGCCTTCGCAATAACTGAAGTTGAATGTGGGTCTGCATGGGAGTGGTTTTTGGAGCATACAAAGAGGTTCTTTGGTATCGATGATCACTCAATCACCATAGTATCAGATAGACATCGGGGCATTATATTAGCAGTTAGAAAAGTTTACCCAAACGCGCATCATGCCTTTTGTTGCCACAACATGTGTTGTAATATGGTAACTGATACTGTAAGCAGAGCTGCTGTAGGTTTGTTTTGGGCAGCAGCACGAGCCAACACAACACTCCAATATGATATGATAATGCAGACAATGCTTGAAAAACATCCAGTTGCCCAAAGTGGCTTCACAACATTGACCCTAAAAGGTGGGCAAATGCACACTTTCCAGGGAGAAGGTACAGAATGCTTACCACGAATTGTGTGGAGAGCTTAAATGCTTTGTTCAAGTCTACACGTGAGCTTCCCATAAACAGGTTAATTGATAATATAAGAAGAAAAGTTGTTCAATGGTTCTATAACCGTAGAGAGGAAGTCTCCAAATGGCATGCTGCTTTGACACCTTATGCTACAAAAGAAATGGATTCAAGGAGAGAGAAAGTAAGAGCTTATAAGGTTCACCCTTACTCTCAATCAGAAATGGAAGTAGAAACATGGGGCACTTCATACATTATTGATTTGGAAAAAAAGTTTTGTCATTGTGGGGAGTTTTAAATTTCAGGACTTCCTTGCTCACATGCTATTGCCGTAATCATTCACAGGAACATGGATACGCTCCCATATTGTGAGCATTATTTTTATTCTGAAACTTGGAAGTGGGTTTACATGGATCGTATTTTCCCTTATAGAAGCAAGCAGTTTTGGCCTATTGGAGTAAACGACATTACAATTCTATGTCCCCGTAGCCTTGTGCAGCCCGGTAGACGAAAGAAGGCACGGATAGAGTCCAGACACAATGACAAGGTCAAACTAAAATGCAGCCGGTGCAAACAACTTGGTCATAATAAAAGGACATGTAGAATGCCACCATCCTCAAGGTCTTGAGTTTATTAGTATATGTATGACCCAATATTCTGATTGAAGTGTATGTTTTGTATGGAGGATAACTGAATGTATATATTTTGTATATTGTACAAGTATAGTATTGTCAAAAAACTAGTTGTTGTTAATGTTGTGACTTGAAGAAGTATTTCAATATTATGATACATTTCTTCTTGTGTAAATTTATGTATGCAGAATTGAGCAGTTGTGAAGTTTTCGGATTTTGGGTGCCACAATAATGTTATTTCAGGTCTTGTAGTCCTGAAGTCCTATGGTTTGTGAATATCTGTCATTTGAGACCCTCTGTTTGTTTGCTATGTTGATTCATTGTTCTGTGCCAACTGATAGATACTGTATTAATACGTAATTGATAATCATTAGGACTATGTTTGGAGACAAAAAATTTCATCTCCTAGCTATCTAAACTCTAACTACTGGTAATGAGTTTTGAGAAATCAAAATATAATAGGTCCATGAAACAAAACTACTGCTATGCCAACTTCTGAAAATATGAGGTAATGATGTGGATGGAATTAAATTGTGGTGCAATGTCTATGTAGGTACTCTCCTTTTTGTTTTATATTAAAAACAATTTGAGAACATGTATATTTATATAAAATATTTAATCATTATAATATTGAATTATTTGAAATCTGAAATGAGATTATTGTGTCAGGCCCAATAATGGAATTATTTCAGGCCCACACTGGGCCTGAATAATATCATTTCAGGCCCAGCGTGGGCCTGAAATAATCTCACTTCAAGCCCACGCTGGGCCTGAAATGATATTATTTTAGGCCCAGCGTGGGCCTGAAATAATATCATTTCAGGCCCAGCGTGGACCTGAAATAATCTTATTTCAGGCCCAACGTGGGCTGTGATTTAAAATTAGGGTAGAAGAAAAGTAAGGTTCAATATTACTTATAGTATCGACAAGAGGACAGATTATAGATTAGAGATTACACAATAACAAGGATCGAAAGCAATGCTCCATTGGAGTATGAAAATAGTTTACATACATTATAACTACAAACATATATTGTTTGTCATTAAACTTACATTATACAACTAAATCATTTTATTTCAGGCCCTGAGTGGGTTCCCTAAAATCCTTTTGTTTCAGGCCCACTGTGTCCGAACCTCTAATCTTGCTGTATCACCATTACTATAGTAGTAGTTTAGGTGTATCAGTGAGTTTTGAGCAAAACTCACTGATGGACCTCCCATATCTGAAATTCTGAAATCCCTATATCAGTAGACAGGGTTGAGATAGGAGATGAAATTTTTATAGGAGATGAAATCCCTATATCACCATTGCTATAGGAGTAGTTTGAAATATGAGGTTTTTAGGAATGATTCAGTCAGTTTTTATGTGCACACTAAGTACCAATATTTATGAGTTATGTTCTATAAACGTATCAGTTAGGCCAGAAAGATGGTGTCAGATTTATACACCTATACAACTACAAATTTATTATCCACCAACTTAAATCAGAAGGATTTTATGGTTAACAGATACCCTGAAATTTTCCCAGTTGAGGCACACGGTGGGCCTGAAGTCACTTGATTTCAGGCCCACCCTGGGCCTGAAATAAATTTATTTCAGGCCCAAGTTGGGCCTGAAATGGAGCTATTCAGGCCCACACTGGGCCTGAATTGAAGTGATTTCAGGCCCACCTTAGGCCTGAAATGTTTTAATTTCAGGCCCAGCGTGGGCCTGAAATCATTTTATTTCAGGCCCACCGTGGGCCTGAAATCAGTTAAGTTCATTCTCACCTTGGGCATTAAATAAAATAATGATTTATAGAATAATATTCTATATTTATCTACAAGATGTGACCAAATCCTGTAGTTTTATATAATTATTAATTTTTAGAATTTGAAACAAGTTTTTTAAATTTATGGTAGAGATAATCCATCTTACTAACTAAATACAGAATGCAACCAAATTTCAATTCCAGACCATTGAGTCATATTTTCAAATTATGTATTAGAAACCCACTGATGGACCTTCAATACTTGGATATATATCACTAGTTAGAGTTAACCAAAGAAATGTTATTTCTGGTGTGCAAACTTAGTCCAAATCTCTAATAAGTTATGTTTTCTTACCGTATCAGTTGTTACACTACATTGCAACAACTCGATGTGAATCAACATCACATAATTGTTTTCTTTTTCTAGACAATAAATTCTGAAAACCCTATATCAGTAGATAGGGTTGAGCTAGGAGATGAGATTTTGGGTGGCCAAACCTCTAATCTTGCTGTATGGCCATTGCTATAGGAGTGGTTTAGGTATATCAGGGAGTTTTGAGCAAAACTCACTGATGGACCTCCCACATCTGGAATTCTGGGAAACCTATATCAGTAGATAGGGTTGAGATAGGAGATGAGATTTTGGGTAGCCAAACCTCTAATCTTGCTGTATGACCCTTGCTATAGGAGTGGTTTAGGTATATCAGTGAGTTTTGACCAAAACTCACTGATGGACCTCCCATATCTGGAATTCTGAGAAACCTATATCAGTAGATAGGGTTGAGACAGGAGATGAGATTTTGGGTGGCCAAACCTCTAATCTTGCTGTATGACCATTGCTATAGGAGAGGTTTAGGTATATCAGTGAGTTTTGACCAAAACTCACTAATGGACCTCCCATATCTGGAATTCTGAGAAACCTATATCAGTAGATAGGGTTGAGCTAGGAGATGAGATTTTGGGTGCCCAAACCTCTAATCTAGCTGTATCACCAATGCTATAGGAGTGGTTTAGGTATATTAGTGAGTTTTGAGCAAAACTCACTGATGGACCTCCCACATCTGGAATTCTGAGAAACCTATATCAGTAGATAGGGTTGAGAAAGGAGATGAGATTTTGGATGGCCAAACCTCTAATCTTGCTGTATGACCCTTGCTATAGGAGTGGTTTAGGTATATCAGTGAGTTTTGAGCAAAACTCACTATGGACCTCCCATATCTGCAATTCTGAGAAACCTATATCAGTAGATAGGGTTGAGATAGGAGATGAGATTTTGGGTGCCCAAACCTCTAATCTAGCTGTATCACCAATGCTATAGGAGTGGTTTAGGTATATCAGTGAGTTTTGAGCAAAACTCACTGATGGACCTCCCACATCTGGAATTCTGAGAAACCTATATCAGTAGATAGGGTTGAGATAGGAGATGAGATTTTGGATGGCCAAACCTCTAATCTTGCTGTATGACCCTTGCTATAGGAGTGGTTTAGGTATATCAGTGAGTTTTGACCAAAACTCACTGATAGACCTCCCATATCTGGAATTCTGAGAAACCTATATCAGTAGATAGGATTGAGATAGGAGATGAGATTTTGGGTGGCCAACCCTCTAATATTGCTGTATGACCATTGCTATAGGAGTAGTTTAGGATATCAGTGAGTTTTGACCAAAACTCACTGATGGACCTCCCATATCTGGAATTCTGAGAAACCTATATCAGTAGATAGGGTTGAGCTAGGAGATGAGATTTTGGGTGCCCAAACCTCTAATCTAGCTGTATCACCAATGCTATAGGAGTGGTTTAGGTATATCAGTGAGTTTTGAGCAAAACTCACTGATGGACCTCCCACATCTGGAATTCTGAGAAACCTATATCAGTATATAGGGTTGAGATAGGAGATGAGATTTTGGATGGCCAAACCTCTAATCTTGCTGTATGACCCTTGCTATAGGAGTGGTTTAGGTATATCAGTGAGTTTTGAGCAAAACTCACTGATGGACCTCCCATATCTGGAATTCTGAGAAACCTATATCAGTAGATAGGGTTGAGATAAGAGATGAGATTTTGGGTGACCAAACCTCTAATCTTGCTGTATGACCATTGATATAGGAGTGGTTTAGGTATATCAGTGAGTTTTGACCAAAACTCACTGATGGACCTCCCATATCTGAAATTCTGAGAAACCTATATCAGTAGATAGGGTTGAGATATGAGATGAGATTTTGGGTGGCCAAACCTCTAATCTTGCTGTATGACCATTGCTATAGGAGTGGTTTAGGTATATCAGTGAATTTTGACCAAAACTCACTGATGGACCTCCCATATCTGGAATTCTGAGAAACCTATATCAGTAGATAGTGTTGAGCAAGGAGATGAGATTTTGGGTGCCCAAACCTCTAATCTAGCTGTATCACCAATGTTATAGGAGTGGTTTAGGTATATCAGTGAGTTTTGACCAAAACTCACTGATGGACCTCCCACATCTGGAATTCTGAGAAACCTATATCAGTAGATAGGGTTGAGATAGGAGATGAGATTTTGGATGGCCAAACCTCTAATCTTGCTGTATGACCCTTGCTATAAGAGTGGTTTAGGTATATCAGTGAGTTTTGACCAAAACTCACTAATGGACCTCCCATATCTGGAATTCTGAGAAACCTATATCAGTAGATAGGGTTGAGCTAGGAGATGAGATTTTGGGTGCCCAAACCTCTAATCTAGCTGTATCACCAATGTTATAGGAGTGGTTTAGGTATATTAGTGAGTTTTGAGCAAAACTCACTGATGGACCTCCCACATCTGGAATTCTGAGAAACCTATATCAGTAGATAGGGTTGAGATCGGAGATGAGATTTTGGATGGCCAAACCTCTAATCTTGCTGTATGACCCTTGCTATAGGAGTGGTTTAGGTATATCAGTGAGTTTTGAGCAAAACTCACTGATGGACCTCCCATATCTGCAATTCTAAGAAACCTATATCAGTAGATAGGGTTGAGATAGGAGATGAGATTTTGGGTGCCCAAACCTCTAATCTAGCTGCATCACCAATGCTATAGGAGTGGTTTAGGTATATCAGTGTGTTTTGAGCAAAACTCACTGATGGACCTCCCACATCTGGAATTCTAAGAAACCTATATCAGTAGATAGGGTTGAGATAGGAGATGAGATTTTGGATGGCCAAACCTCTAATCTTGCTGTATGACCCTTGCTATAGGAGTGGTTTAGGTATATCAGTGAGTTTTGACCAAAACTCACTGATGGACCTCCAATATCTGGAATTCTGAGAAACCTATATCAGTAGATAGGATTGAGATAGGAGATGAGATTTTGGGTGGCCAACCCTCTAATCTTGCTGTATGACCATTGCTATAGGAGTAGTTTAGGTATATCAGTGAGTTTTGACCAAAACTCACTGATGGACCTCCCATATCTAGAATTTTGAGAAACCTATATCAGTAGATAAGGTTGAGCTAGGAGATGAGATTTTGGGTACCCAAACCTCTAATCTAGCTGTATCACCAATGCTATAGGAGTGGTTTAGGTATATCAGTGAGTTTTGAGCAAAACTCAATGATGGACCTCCCACATCTGGAATTCTGAGAAACCTATATCAGTAGATAGGGTTGAGATAGGAGATGAGATTTTGGATGGCCAAACCTCTAATCTTGCTGTATGACCCTTGCTATAGGAGTGGTTTAGGTATATCAGTGAGTTTTGAGCAAAACTCACTGATGGACCTCCCATATCTGTAATTCTGAGAAACCTATATCAGTAGATAGGGTTGAGATAGGAGATGAGATTTTGGGTGGCCAAACCTCTAATCTTGCTGTATGACCATTGATATAGGAGTGGTTTAGGTATATCAGTGAGTTTTGACCAAAACTCACTGATGGACCTCCCATATCTGGAATTCTGAGAAACCTATATCAGTAGATAGGGTTGAGATAGGAGATGAGATTTTGGGTGGCCAAACCTCTAATCTTGCTGTATGACCATTGCTATAGGAGTGGTTTAGGTATATCAGTGAGTTTTGACCAAAACTCACTGATGGACCTCCCATATCTGGAATTCTGAGAAACCTATATCAGTAGATAGTGTTGAGCTAGGAGATGAGATTTTGGGTGCCCAAACCTCTAATCTAGCTGTATCACCAATGTTATAGGAGTGGTTTAGGTATATCAGTGAGTTTTGACCAAAACTCACTGATGGACCTCCCACATCTGGAATTCTGAGAAACCTATATCAGTAGATAGGGTTGAGATAGGAGATGAGATTTTGGATGGTCAACCCTCTAATCTTGCTGTATGACCCTTGCTATAGGAGTGGTTTAGGTATATCAGTGAGTTTTGACCAAAACTCACTAATGGACCTCCCATATCTGGAATTCTGAGAAACCTATATCAGTAGATAGGGTTGAGCTAGGAGATGAGATTTTGGGTGCCCAAACCTCTAATCTAGCTGTATCACCAATGCTATAGGAGTGGTTTAGGTATATCACTGAGTTTTAACCAAAACTCACTGATGGACCTCCCACATCTGGAATTCTGAGAAACCTATATCAGTAGATAGGGTTGAGATAGGAGATGAGATTTTCGGTGCCCAATCCTCTAATCTTCCTGTATCACCAATGCTATAGCAGTAGTTTGCAATAGGAGGTTTTTAAGTATATCAGTGGGTTTTTATGTGCACACTAAGTACCAATATTTATGAGTTATGTTCTATAAACGTATTACACCTATACAACTAAAAATTTATTATCCACCAACTTAAATCAGAAGTATTTTATGGTTCCCAGTTGATGCACACGGTGGGCCTGAAATCACTTGATTTCAGGCCAAGGTGCGCCTGAATTGAAGTGATTTCAGGCCCACCTTGGGCCTGAAAGTTTATTTTCAGGCCCTCCTTGGGCCTGAAAAGTTTTTATTTCGGGCCCTCTGTGGGCCTGAAATGATTTATTTCAGGCCCACCGTGGGCCTGAATCATTTTATTTCAGGCCTACCGTGGGCCTGAAAAGTTAAGTTCATGCTCACCTTGGGTATTAAAGAAAATAATGATTTATAGATTAATATTCTATATATATCTACAAGTTGTAACGCCCCAAAATTTCCATTTTTAGTTCTTAAAGTCCTTAGAATTATTTAGAAATGGTTTAGAAATATTTTAGATATTTTTAGGAATTTTTAGAGTATTTTTATGGAATTTTCCGAGTCCGTTTGGTATTTTTTGAAAAAGAAAAAGAAAAAGGAAAAAGCCAAAAATGGAAAATCCATTTAAGTGCAGCGGGTGGCTCGAACCCGCGACCACCACGAGACCAAGGCAGCGCGCGGCCAGCTGGGCTAGGGTATCAAGCACAGAAAAGGATGGAGAGAAATGTATATAAGTTGTAGTTAGGTCGATCCGCCCCATAAGTATAAATAGATACTTAAAGAGAGAAGTTTTATTTTCTCTCAAACCCTCTCCCTCTCCCAAGGTTGCGCCGACCCCTCTCCCTCTCCTCTCTTGTGCGCACGCCACACCAAGCCTTAGAGGGCCGGCGAAGACTCTTCTCCAAGAGATAATCCTATATTTGGGATCCCCGCGACGAGAGGAACGCGTAGGCGCGAAGAATTCTCCGAGATCTCAAGTTTCTCTCAAGCTCTAGACATCAATCTTGGTTGTAAGTCCAAGATATCAATGTAAGTACTGCTCACCTGCAGTAAGAGGCGGTTTTTCCGCGAGAATTTCCTTTAAAAGTTTTAAAAAGAGTTATTTCCTTTTTGTTTAAGTTTTTGCATGTTATCTTAGTTCATTAATTGTTGTATGCTTATGTATAAGTTTATTCATGTACCCTATATGAGTTTAGGGTCTAAGAAAGCTATGAGAAAAGAAAAGAGAAGATAAAGATAAGGAAAGAAAAGGCCAAGGCCTTAAGAAATCCCCAAAAGTCAAGACTTAGGGATTTTAGCACGCAAGGTGCTCCAGAAAATGCCAAGGCATTTACAGATGAGAAAGAAAAGTAAGAAAAGCTATTTTATTTTCTAAGGCCAGTACCCGGCATCCAAGGGCGTCGTTAAAGAAATCCAGGTGTCCAATTCCAAGGTCTTGGCCCTGGTAGACCAAGGTCTGCTCTATTAGGATTGGTGGCTCGCTACCCCAACCTTTTAGGGAACGCGCATCAGATGGTACTTACGTCTTCAGTGGATCCAAGTGATTATTATTTTCAAGTATATGCTTTAGCAAAGTTTTCTAAAGTTTAAAGAGTTTTCAAAAAGTTAAAGAATAGCTAAAGTTTCAATTTGAGCCAAGAAAAGTAAATTGAGATTTATTATTGCTTGAGTATGCATGTTTTGAGCTATACATGTTCTTAGTTTCCTTTCAAGCATATTAGTATCTCATATGATTTTCATATTGTTCTAGAAGCATGTTTGCACATTCGAGATTTTGTGAGCTAGATAGTACTTACTAAGCTTTTGCTTATAGATGCATTTCCTCTTATTGCAGATAAAGGTAAAGGCAAGCAATTCTGAAGGAAGACGACGAGGCGGTGCTGAGTAGAGTGTGTGTGGTGGCTGATTATGGAGAGATCCTTGAGACGAGACATTTTAGTTATTTGAATTGCAATGTTTAAGTTTATTCAAATTTCAAGTTCTTGCTTTATGGAGATTATGGAGTATTTGAGTTTTGGATAGTTTTATATGCTAAATTTCTTAGAGTAAAGATTCCATGTCATTTCCTTTAGCATATATATCCCCATGATTGCATTGGATGAGTAAAGTGTGAGTAGTTAGAAATATTGATACTTTGTTAGAGAGAAAGGTGTTTGTGCCAAGATAGTATCAATTTTCCTTTTGAATCGAGTTTTATTGCTTAAAAATGTTTAGAAAAGTTGCAATCACCTTTCATAATGCTTTAGCAAGGTCGTAGAACATGTATTTGGTGTTATAAATTCATAGAAGTCAAGATTGGTACAAACTCTATTGTTAAAGTTTATATAAACTTGTTTAGTTTATTTTCTTCCATAAAAGTCCTAAATTCAAGTTTATGGATTCGTTTGATTGGCTAAATTGTTTAGGAAACTGATATAGAGTATAGAAATGATGTCGTAGTTTGATATGGCTCGAAATTGAAGGAATGGTGGACTTGGAAAGCAAGGGCCGAACCTGTAAAACTGATTACAGGCGTACCAGTCGACTGCCACGTCACAGTCGACTGGTACAGGCAGTTTAAGAAGGGTAAGGCTGTTTTCAACAGGTATTAGCTATTTTGTTAGCTATGGGAATTTGAGAAGAAAAGTATGGCATGGTATTATTACATGATTGCTTAAGTTAGAATATAATTGTTAGCAGAATTTAANAAGTATCCAGGTCAGGAATATAACTCAGGGAATAAACTAAAAAAACAAGTATCCAGTTTCAAGATATAATGACTCGGGGATAACTAACAAGTATCCAGGTCAGGCAATATAACTCAGGATAACTAACAAGTACCAGGACAGACATAATGACTCAGGAATAACTAACAAGTATCCAGGTCAGGCAATATAACTCAGGGAATAACTAACCAAGTATCCAGTTCAGATATAATGACTCGGGGATAACTAACAAGTATCCAGGTCAGGCAATATAACTCAGGGATAGCTAACAAGTATCCAGTTCAGATATAATAACTCAGGGATAACTAACAAGTATCCAGGTCAGGCAATATAACTCAGGGATACTAACAATTATCCAGAACGGACATAAAAATTCAGGGATAACTAACAAGTGTCCAGAACAGGCATAATAACTCAGGATAGCGTATAAACTTACTGTTATCTATAACAGACAATGCATAGCAATATGACAATATCTAAGAGATAAGTCAATGGGTACCCGCCTCCAATAGATGAAGTCCGTATCAACTGGATAAGAACCACCCGCCAATAATCAGCACAATAATCAAATCAAGTCCCTGTATAAAGGATACATTTATATTAGCTATTACAAAATTAGTAAATAGCTAAATAAATCCCTAATCCCTTCTAGGGTTAACTTAATCGTTCCTGTCCATTTAATTACCTTTAATTAAATGAATGCCCCTTAATTTTCCCATGATTAGGTTTAATCATGAATTCGATCTATCACGGCTCGGTTTAATATAGTGTCATAATCTATATTAAACCTACCATTTGTTCTAATCTAATGATCCACCCGATTAGATTAGGTTTCATCTCCTTAATTTAATTCTATCCATTCCAAAGAATCCTCAATAGAATCATTCATACTAACCTACTAATCAAGAACACATCAATTAACACTGAGCATAGATTAAACTTGATCACCTTACCTCTTATCCAATTCCCTGGGTTGCTTGGCACAGGACAGGGGAAATCCACCCAGCTGCTCACGGCAGCCTCCAAGACCACAGCCCAATTCAAACCTGCTCCCAAAAATAGGAATCTCATTCAACATTCCATTTCTCTTACATTTCCAAACCACGGATTTCCAATTCCCAACTCAAAGCTACCATTCACAAAACAATTTCATTCACTCAACCTACCCATTCGATGGAAACTTTCTACACCAGAATAAAGGAAGCAAATCTGAACAGAGAGCTCACCTTAAGAAGCTCACGGCAGCAATCTGGAAGCAACCCATCAAGATTCTCAATCCGATCATTCCCTAAGATTAAAACACACCGCAGATAACAAGAAGCAACCCCCATAGAAATCCAAGGTCAACCATCACCGAGAACTTGAAGAACTCAAACTCACCTTAATTGATACACAAAATCTCTGCTTCAATTCGGAAAAAATTAGAATGAATCAGTATCCTCTTCTCGGCAGCCCCTCCTGAAATCCCTTCTCGTGACCTCGTTAGTGGCGAGATCGCCGTCCGCCCGGAAGAAAATCGATGAAACGCCGAACCGTCCACTGGCCTTGCATTTGATCCACGCGAAGAGGAGATGAGAGGGTGTCGGCTTCGCTGTGATTAGGGCAGACGAGGAGAGGAAGAGAGAATCGGCCATGGCTGCGGGCGAGAGGTCGCGGAGGAGAGAAGAGAAGGGGTCGCTGCGCTAGGGTTCGCGACGAAGAGCAGAAGGAATCGACGCTTCTCTTGCAGCTATGCCACGCGAAGGAAAGTCGGTGTTGCGGCTGTGGCTAGGTCACGCGAGAAGAAGGAAAACCGACTGTGGCTGCGCTGCGCTAGGGCTCGACCGAGGCCTTAAAACAAAAAGGGAGCGGGGTCTTTTTACAAAAAGATCCTCTAACTTTCAGTAATTTTAATTCTACCCCTAGAGTAAGAGTTTTAGCTATTTAACCCTCCAATTTATTTATAATCCACATCACATCTCTAGGATTAGATAGTTTACCCATAAACCCTTGGTAAGTTTTAAATTTTTACAATAAGGCCCCTTGGCCCCTTCCGTAGGGCCGGAAACCCTAGACTCTATCCGGAAAAATCCCGAAAATTTTTTTCTGGTCCGGATTTTCGAATGGCCGTATTTTACATTCTCCCCCACTAATAAAAATTTGGTCCCCAAATTTTCTCATTCCTCATACGGCACACACTAACAACTAAACATGTCTGTACTCATCATGAGTAACCACTTGTCTAATACCCTAAGATCACACTGCTACGGAACAACTGGATATATCAATCCAGAGGTTATCATCCAATAATCAGATACAACTGAACAACCATTCAGTCATCACAACTGTCCAGGGCACTCATTCCTAAGATCACTGGTGCCAAGTTTATACTCCGATCCTCAAACGTAAAACGTAAAATCCATGAATATCACCAAGTATCTCCAAGTCACTAACATCCTCTAAAACATTACAAGTCATATATATTTAAATATATCCTTCAATAAACCATCAGAGGATAACATATAATTTAAAGATTGTGTCAATATGTCATACCATATGCTGCTATCAATAACAGACTTCCTAAATAATCAACCACCGAAAGATCATTTATCCACCAAATGATCTATCAAAAAGCTACAAAATCCAGCATGTCCATATCCACTAATAGAAGCCTCAAAATATAACATATCATAGAGATTTGTCAATCTCCATCCACCTCTCGACACCAACGAGAAAGTCCACGGTGGTATCAACCTTATCATCCCGTGAACTAATAAATCCACGATGGGGGTATAATAACCGAAATTCAATGGACATCTTTGACCTTCTGATTAATGTCCAATATATCACCGGAAAGTAACGATACAACTATCTCCACAACCTCCGTACCTTTGCGAGTCGTACATCCCGATGCACCATCGAGATTATCCAACCATATACACTCAATCTATGAGTCAAGATCCCTCATAAAATAGCGTAGCAATTTGCGAGTCACACCGACCGTTGACTCATAATCCAATACAGTCAATTCCTCCACTCTATGGTCAAACCCTCTAAGGTCCTACTCCGTAACAAGGAGCTAGAGACATGCTATCTCTCAAGAGTATCTCCACATACTTATGAAGCAATTCCTTATTTCCCAACGGGTCGTCCTCGATATCAACTAACCAAAGGTGGTCTAGTTTTATAAGTGATTTGCCTCCACGCAAACATAAGTCCGTATATACCTGCTTGGTTATTCATACCAAGTAAAAATAGTCACTCATAAATGTCAAGCAACTAGCTCTATACTTTTCTATATTAGCCCAAATCATCTATCAACATGTACCTTCTAGGTCAACTACCAAGTACAAGTGATCCATGGTCAAAGTCCCCAAGGAACAGATTGTATCAATCCTCTACTAATGATAATAGCATATAGCTAATGCTACCCTTCTACATCCATGTAGGTCAGAAACCCTAGTCGTACCGTCCAAGTCACCTAACCAGGCATATGCAAACCAAATGTCTGAAATTCCTTACACTAGGATAAGTCGATCCTATACCGATTGAGCCAACTACGGTAAGCAGCTCCAGTTCTCGCTCAGCTAATAATAGCTAGAACACATACTACATATAGTAAGGTCTGGAAAAATCAAATTCCTTAACCTCTAATAAGTTGTCAACATACTCGACCTTGGCTTTCCGACTCAACAATCGGTGCCACTAGAGAATTTACATTCTCTGCTCCAAGATCTCATCCGCAACATGTTACTATTCGCTCACATGAACGGTCATCAATAAAATAGATTGACAACATGTCAATCCAACTAATACCAGATCCACGAACATCTATCCATCAAGTATGTATATAAGATCCCACCAAGCTGGGATAGTCTAATCAAGTTACTAGATGGGTATAAGAATAATAACATTATCCGCTAACATGAGTGGAATTTTAACCATACCTAAATATACATGAATGGACACATAATTCCATGACATAAGAGAATTCCTAACCATACTTTAACATACAGGAATAGTCACATGATCAATAATATGAAAGAATTTCTAACCATACCTAAATATACATGAATGGAAACATAATCCCATGACATAAGAGAATTCCTAACCATACTAAATACAGGAATGATAACATGGTCCCATAATATGAGAGAATCTCTAACTATACATAACTATACAGGAATAACAACCTGATCCAATGACATGTAAGAATTTCTATCCATCCTAACTAGGATAAGGGATACAAGAGATTAGAAGAAATACCTGTCGCCAGAAGGAGTCCCATCGCGCCAAGTCCCAAACAACCACATCGATAACACTATTCCTAACAAATCCGGAAAGACTCGTAAAACCATTAGACACCGTAATCCACAAGTCCCGAAGGTATCCGAAAACCTGGGCTCTGATACCAAAATAAATTGTCACGCCCCGAGACCCAGGAGCCGCTGATCCAATAGAAAATCGGACAGCACCTCCCCTGTCCGGCGGACAATTTACACATACATACACATAATCATACAACCCACGCAGTATATATTTGGCCTCAGGCCTCCAAAATAGACAAACACCACATAAAAACACCAGACAACTAAGTAAAACATACCTGACTGTGGACCGGTCCGACTTACGACGAAACAACCAATACACAATAACCCCTTAGGGCACACTACAACCCACACAAGACATATACAAAGTCCTAAAGGAAATATGAACTAAAATACATCGCCAAGTACAACAAACAAAACACTGACGTCGCGATGGGTAGGGACTGGCTGTTGGGCTCTTCTGGCGACTCCAAGTATCTCAACCTGAAATAGAAACATATGGCAACGGTGTGAGTCCATAAACTCAGCGAATACCCAGTAGATATGCATAGTATGTTATAATAACAATAGAAGTCTACGCTGATACAACCTCATATGAACAATAGGAAGAAAGGGTATACTGAAGATACTGAATAGAGATACATACCAGAATCCATCTATCCTGCAGAGGGTGAAATAAATCCCTATGGAACAAGTATAACATATAAACCAAGGTATACAGGTATCCAGTACATGCATGTCAATCAAGTCCAGCAAATAAATGCAGCAAACACAATCAAGTGCACAATGCATCGTATGCATATGATGCAATGTCATGGTCACCCCCTAACACCAGTCAAGCCACCGAGACAGGCGATACTGTGTCGGCCGAGTGGGTAGAGCTGTGACACTGTACACACCCTGCTATCACTACTCCTGAGTGACCGAGTGGACAGGATGCTGGTGGAGTGAACACTCCGCCCCATATATATATGGGGGAGATATCTCTCTCATCTTCTCTGGTCTATGGGAAGAGAAGGGATCCCTGCTTGCTACCACGCTCCAAAACCACTACCCATGAGCGGTTGAGCGGAGCAATACAGAGCAAATGCACACACGCTACGGTATCCACTAACCCATGAGTGGTCGTGTGCGCATATCATGTGCCGGAAAACGATTAGGCTCAACCACAAGGGAGTCGCTGATCGCCGGCATGCAACAATGCAAGGATGGTGTATGATAGATACACATACCTCCCTCCCAAGTCCTCAGTATACTAGGTCTCAGTCTGAAATCCTATAACAGGAAATACAGTTAACCGACAAGGTATACTGGCCGAAAACTACAGATCCCTCAAGGTCAAAGGCAGGAGATACATCACGATCTCTAAGCATACATCTAGATATGACACTACCTGATACTGTATGGAACTAACAGCATAATAACTCAGGGATGACTAACAAGTATCCAGAACGGACATAATAATTAAGGGATAACTAACAAGTATCCAGAACAGACATAATAACTCAGGAATAACTAACAAGTATCCAGAACAGACATAATAACTCAGGGATAACTAACAAGTATCCAGGACAGACATAATGACTCAGGAATAACTAACAAGTATCCAGGTCAGGCAATATAACTCAGGGATAACTAACAAGTATCCAGTTCAGATATAATGACTCAGGGATAACTAACAAGTATCCAGGTCAGGCAATATAACTCAGGGATAACTAACAAGTATCCAGAACGGACATAATAATTCAGGGATAACTAACAAGTATCCAGTATAGACATGATAACTCAAAGATAACTAACAAGTATCCAGGACAGACATAATGACTCAGGAATAACTAACAAGTATCCAGGTCAGGCAATATAACTCAGGGATAACTAACAAGTATCCAGTTCAGATATAATGACTCGGGGATAACTAACAAGTATCCAGGTCAGGCAATATAACTCAGGGATAACTAACAAGTATCCAAGACAGACATAATGACTCAGGAATAACTAACAAGTATCCAGGTCAGGCAATATAACTCAGGGATAACTAACAAGTATCCAGTTCAGATATAATGACTCGGGGATAACTAACAAGTATCCAGGTCAGGCAATATAACTCAGGGATAGCTAACAAGTATCCAGTTCAGATATAATAACTCAGGGATAACTAACAAGTATCCAGGTCAGGCAATATAACTCAGGGATACTAACAATTATCCAGAACGGACATAAAAATTCAGGGATAACTAACAAGTGTCCAGAACAGGCATAATAACTCAGGATAGCGTATAAACTTACTGTTATCTATAACAGACAATGCATAGCAATATGACAATATCTAAGAGATAAGTCAATGGGTACCCGCCTCCAATAGATGAAGTCCGTATCAACTGGATAAGAACCACCCGCCAATAATCAGCACAATAATCAAATCAAGTCCCTGTATAAAGGATACATTTATATTAGCTATTACAAAATTAGTAAATAGCTAAATAAATCCCTAATCCCTTCTAGGGTTAACTTAATCGTTCCTGTCCATTTAATTACCTTTAATTAAATGAATGCCCCTTAATTTTCCCATGATTAGGTTTAATCATGAATTTCGATCTATCACGGCTCGGTTTAATATAGTGTCATAATCTATATTAAACCTACCATTTGTTCTAATCTAATGATCCACCCGATTAGATTAGGTTTCATCTCCTTAATTTAATTCTATCCATTCCAAAGAATCCTCAATAGAATCATTCATACTAACCTACCAATCAAGAACACATCAATTAACACTGAGCATAGATTAAACTTGATCACCTTACCTCTTATCCAATTCCCTGGGTTGCTTGGCACAGGACAGGGGAAATCCACCCAGCTGCTCACGGCAGCCTCCAAGACCACAGCCCAATTCAAACCTGCTCCCAAAAATAGGAATCTCATTCAACATTCCATTTCTCTTACATTTCCAAACCACGGATTTCCAATTCCCAACTCAAAGCTACCATTCACAAAACAATTTCATTCACTCAACCTACCCATTCGATGGAAACTTTCTACACCAGAATAAAGGAAGCAAATCTGAACAGAGAGCTCACCTTAAGAAGCTCACGGCAGCAATCTGGAAGCAACCCATCAAGATTCTCAATCCGATCATTCCCTAAGATTAAAACACACCGCAGATAACAAGAAGCAACCCCCATAGAAATCCAAGGTCAACCATCACCGAGAACTTGAAGAACTCAAACTCACCTTAATTGATACACAAAAATCTCTGCTTCAATTCGGAAAAATTAGAATGAATCAGTATCCTCTTCTCGGCAGCCCCTCCTGAAATCCCTTCTCGTGACCCCGTTAGTGGCGAGATCGCCGTCCGCCCGGAAGAAAATCGATGAAACGCCGAACCGTCCACTGGCCTTGCATTTGATCCACGCGAAGAGGAGATGAGAGGGTGTTGGCTTCGCTGTGATTAGGGCAGACGAGGAGAGGAAGAGAGAATCGGCCATGGCTGCGGGCGAGAGGTCGCGGAGGAGAGAAGAGAAGGGGTCGCTGCGCTAGGGTTCGCGACGAAGAGCAGAAGGAATCGACGCTTCTCTTGCAGCTATGCCACGCGAAGGAAAGTCGGTGTTGCGGCTGTGGCTAGGTCACGCGAGAAGAAGGAAAACCGACTGTGGCTGCGCTGCGCTAGGGCTCGACCGAGGCCTTAAAACAAAAAGGGAGCGGGGTCTTTTTACAAAAAGATCCTCTAACTTTCAGTAATTTTAATTCTACCCCTAGAGTAAGAGTTTTAGCTATTTAACCCTCCAATTTATTTATAATCCACATCACATCTCTAGGATTAGATAGTTTACCCATAAACCCTTGGCAAGTTTTAAATTTTTACAATAAGGCCCCTTGGCCCCTTCCGTAGGGCCGGAAACCCTAGACTCTATCCGGAAAAATCCCGAAAATTTTTTTCTGGTCCGGATTTTCGAATGGCCGTATTTTACAGTGAAGATTTGAGCGTAAGACCCACCACACCACATTTTTTATATATTTTTTTATATAAAATTATAAAACTAATATGGGAGAGCATCATGCATTTTTTATATATATTTTTAACTTATTTAAACAATATTAAAACTAATTCATTTTTTAACTTACTTAAAAAATATTAAAATAAATTCATTTTAAATAAATATTTTCATTACAAATTCAATTAGGGGTTTACATTTTTGCCATCGGGGATAGCTCAATTGGAATAGTGAGAAGATTTGAGCGTTAGCCCCATCACACCATATTTTTAATATAATTTTATAACTTGGTTAAAAAATCTTTAAAATATTTTCATAATAAATAATATTAGGAGTTTAAACTTTTGCCACGACGGTGATAGCTTGTTGGGAGAGTTTCAAAGTAAATATTTGATAATTGTGTGTTTGATGCACATTGATCATATTTTTTATATATTTTTTAAACTTGCACAAAAATTTAAATGAATTTTCATCTCACATAATTATTTTCATATTAAATATAGTTAGGGGTTAACAATTTCGACATCAGGGTTTATTTAGTTGGGATAGCAACTAATTAAACATCTTAAGACAACATCAAATTAAAAATCTTAATTTTATCATTAATAAAGATATCACAGTAGAGAAGTGTAAGTTTGAAGAAACGACATTTTACCAAAGGGCGTACGTAACAATTGTAAATTACCAAAGAGCGTACCATGGTTTGTGTTTTACCAAAGGGCGCAACCCTTTAAGTGAACTTCCTATTATACTCTTGCCACCATAAAATACCTTTTCCATTCACATTTTTGAGACATCCGAACCACTTTTGCAGTAAAATAAGAATTTGTGGTTCAGATGGTCAGGTAGTGGAAATTTTCTCAGCCTATATAGGTGTTGAAGGAGAAAAAGCAAGCAACAAATTGGTAACAAATACAAATAGTAATGTACGTATGATTGTCATCTTTGATATGGTATCAGACCTAGTTTTATACTTATCAACTCTTGCTACAATTTTTATGTTTGGAGGAGTCTAAGGGTGATATGCATTACATAATAAGGGCTCTCTGAAATTTGTTAAACTTAAGATAAATAAATGCTTGAATTCGACCTAGGGGTGATTTATTACTATATTAGGCCCTAGAAGGGCCAGAAATTAAAGGAGTTCAGTCCCTGGGAGTGCATGATATCATTAGATTTCAGGCCCTAGGAGGGACTGAAATATGTTGTTATCAGGCACTGGGAGGGCCTGAAATAAAAGGAATTCAGGTTCTCCCAGGGCCTAAAATGAAAAGATTTCAAGCCCTTACAGGGGCTGAAATCCTTGGATTTGAGGGCCTGGAAGGGCCTGAATCAATATAATTCAAGCCCTCCAAGGGCCTGAAATATACTGATTTCAGGCCCAGTCAGGGCCTGAAATCAAAAGATTTCAGGCCCTCCAAGGGCCTGAAATATACTGATTTCAGGCCCTGTGAGGGCCTGAAATAAAAAGATTTCAGGCCCTCTAAGGGCCTGAAATAATATGATTTCAGGCCCTGTGAGGGCCTGAAATCAAAAGATTTCAGGCCCTTAGAGGGCCTGAAATCAAAATATTTCAGGCCCTCAGGCCTTCCTAGGTCCTTGATTATGATTTTCAAAGTTTGCAAAATATAATTGTAATTTATTTTTCAGGGATGATATGTTGTTGACGAAATTCTATCCAAATATGGAATACTCTTGATGATAATGCTGTCACGGGGAATGAATCAGAAATTACAAGGAATTTGAGAATTGATCTAAATGAAGAAGCAACTAATATAGAAGGTGAGGGTTTGAATTCTTCTACAAGAGTTGTTGAATTCTTTGAGCCAACATGGAGTGGGGAGGAAGGAATTGAAATCCGAAATGCAGATGAATTAGAACCCATTACAAGTGTACTAGAATTCCAAGCCGATGATATGCAGATTGAGAAATATGAATTTCCCCCAGATGAGTACAGTGACTTAGAGGAGGAGTTTCCGTTAGCTAAAGATCCTTATATTTTAAATTCTTGATTGCTTGCTCGGCCAATTGGAGAGGTAGAGGCAAGAGATGGGCATGAATTTTTTGTAGGGCAGATATTTCCATCTAGAGAAGAATTCAAGAATGCACTTGTCAAACATGTCATGGTTAAGCATATGAGATATAACCCAGTTGACACCCGAAAAAATAGAGTTAAAGCAGTGTGCTTCAACCAACCATGTACATGGAGAGTAGTAACAAGGGGGGAAGTAGAGTTCACTATTACAAAATATATAAAGGAACACCAATGTGGAACTGTTAGGGAAAGTGTTGATCATCATGCATGCTCTTCATCATTTGTTGCTTCTTTTGTTGAAGAGCAATTTCTTCATAATGAACAATACAAACCAAGTATAATTATATCAGATATTAAAGCTAGATTTGGAGTGACCATATCATACAGTAAAGCATACATAGCTAGGGAGAAAGCATTGAAAAAGGTTGCTGGAGATTATGATGAGGCTTACAGAGATCTTCCACAATATCTGCGTGAGTTAAGAGCTAGAGATCCTGAAACGTATATGATACTATGCAGGAATGGTGACAATCAGTTCCAGCGGTATTTTTGGGCTTTTGGTGCTTGCCGAAGGGTGTTCAGGTCTTATTTGCGTAGACTTATCGGAATTGATGTCACACACCTTAGAGGAAAGTATCCGGGAGTAATGTTGATTGCAACGACGATTGATGGTAATGACAATGTTCTTCCAGTTGCCTTCGCAATAGCTGAAGTTGAATGTGGGTCTGCATGGGAGTGTTTTTAGAGCATACAAAGAGGTTCTTTGGTGTCGATGATCACTCAATCACCATAGTATCAGATAGACATCGGGGCATTATATCAGCAGTTAGAAAAGTCTACCCAAACGCGCATCATGCCTTTTGTTGCCACCACATGTGTTGTAATATGGTAACTGATACTGGAAGTAATGCTGCTGTAGGTTTGTTTTGGGCAGCAACACGAGCCAACACAACACTCCAATATGATATGATAATGCAGACAATGCTTGAAAAACATCCAGTTGCCCATAAGTGGCTTCACAACATTGACCCTAAAAGGTGGCCAAATGCACACTTTACAGGGAGAAGGTACAGAATGCTTACCACGAATTGTGTGGAGAACTTAAATGCTTTGTTCAAGTCTACACGTGAGCTTCTCATAAACAGGTTAATTGATAATACAAGAAGAAAAGTTGCTCAATGGTTCTATAACCGTAGAGAGGAAGTCTCCAAATGGCATGTTGCTTTGACACCTTATGCTACAAAAGAAATGGATTCAAGGAGAGAGAAAACAAGAGCTTATAAGGTTCACCCTTACTCTCAATTAGAAATGGAAGTAGAAATATAGGGCACTTCATACATTGTTGATTTGGAAAAAAAGTTTTGTTATTGTGGGGAGTTTCAAATTTCAGGACTTCCTTGCTCACATGTTATTGCCGTAATCATTCACAGGAACATGGATACACTCCCATATTGTGAGCATTATTTTTATTCTGAAACTTGGAAGTGGGTTTACATGGATCATATTTTTCCTTGTAGAAGCAAGCAGTTTTGGCCTACTAGAGTAAACGACATTACAGTTCTATATCCCCGTAGCCTTGTGCAGCCTTGTAGACGAAAGAAGGCACGGATAGAATCTAGACACAATGGCAAGGTCAAACTAAAATGCAGCCGGTGCAAACAACTTGGTCATAATAAAAGGACATGTAGAATGCCGCCAGCCCTAAGGTCTTGAGTTAATTGGTATATGTAGTGATCCAATATTCTGATTGAAGTGTATATTTTGTATGGAGGATAACTGAATGTATATATTTTGTATATTATACAGCTATAGTATTGTCAAAAAACTAGTTGTTGTTAATGTTGTGACTTGAAGAAGTATTTCAATATTATGATACATTTCTTCTTGTGTAAATTTATGTAAGCAGAATTGAGCAGTTGTGAAGTTTTCGGATTTTGAAACCCACAATAATGTTATTTCAGGTCTTGAAGTCCTGAAGTCCTATGGTTTGTGAATATCTGTCATTTGAGACCCTCTGTTTGTTTGCTTTGTTGATTCATTGTTCTGTGCCAACTGATACTGTATTAACACGTAATTGATAATCATTAAAACTATGTTTAGAGACCAAAAATACCATCTCCTAGCTATCTAAACTCTAACTACTGGTAATGAGTTTTGAGAAATCAAAATATCATAGGTCCATGAAACAAACCTCCTGCTGTGCCAAATTCTAAAAATATAAGGTAATGATGTGGATGGAATTAAATTGTGATATGCAATGTCTATGTAGGTAATCTCCTTTTTGTTTAATCTTAAAAATAATTTCACAACATGTATATTTATATAAAAGATTTAATCATTCTATTATTGAATTATCTGAAATCTAAAATGAGATTATTGTGTCAGGCCCTGCGTGGGCCTGAACATTATTGTTTCAGGCACAGCTTGGGCCTGAAATGGAATTATTTTAGGCCCAGAGTGGGCCTGAAATGAGATTATTTCAGGCCCACGCCGGGCTTGAAATAATATCATTAGGGTAGAGGAAAAGTAAGGTCCAATATTACTTATAGTATCGATAAGAGGACAAATTATAGATTAGAGATTACACAATAACAAGGATCGAAAGCAATGCTCCATTGGAGTATCAAAATGATTTACATACATTATAACTACAAACATATATTGTTTGTCATTAAACTTACATTATACAACTGAATCATTTTGTTTCAGACCCTGAGTGGGTTTCCTAAAATGCTTTTGTTTCGGGCCCACTGTGGTCCTGAATTCAAATGATTCTAGCAAAAGCAAGGTTCAATATTACTTATGGGTTCCACAACAATTACAGATTATAGATCATATATGAGAAAAAAACAATGATCCGAAGCAAAGTTTCATTGATTTGAAAAGGAGTACATGGATTGTATAATTACAAATATACAATGTTTGTGATCACAATTACATTAGCATTGTATCAACAAAAACATTATTTACAGATTTAGCTTCCAGCACTTGTCTCTCATTATTTTATAGCCCACCTGAAATCGATAATTTTTCATTTGCTTTTGGTTAAAATCTGTATATCTTTGAAAAACTAGACTTTTTGCATACCGCATCATGAAAAATGCACAATCCAACCTGAAAACCCAATATTCACATTGGTGTTATCTTATAAATCCAACCATGATTGTTATTTTTAAGAAAAATAAACATCCTCTTACGATCTGCTTTGGGTGGGTCCTTCTACAACAATTTTATTAAACTCTGTCCCAGCTATGGAAGGCAATCCTTTATTCTATGTCTTGTAATAAGCCCAGTTTAAATTTTTGAAAAATGCCACCTACACAGATATGACATTAGTAACAATTATATTGGTATGAAACTTTTTGTTGAGGAATATCTATGAAATCGAAAACTTACAATTTTTTCAAATTTGGCAGTGTACCCTTCTGTGGCGCCGAGAGAATTATAATGATGGATACTACCTTCCACGAGGTCAATAACCATTAGATGTCAATGATCATCTGTATTATTTAGAGGACAGATGATATATCTAATTGGCTTATCCGTATCAGTAGCAATAGTTTGTTCAAAAGCCTGAGCGTGAATCACCTCAAAAAGTTCCTATGGTTATTAAAAAGGAAGTGTCAGTGGACTAAATCATAGAAAAAAATAACAAAATAAGTAGCTAATTGACTTACATCAAACCCCACCCCACATAATATGGAGGGCTGGTATGGTGAGTTACACGCTTTTGCTTCATTTCCAAGAATAGTCCAGTATGTATTGATGCAATCCCCGGTGGTGTAGTCATTCCAATCAAATTTGTCAAAAAAGATAGCATATTTAATGTAAACGTCCCATTGGACCATACTGGATTCAACTCATACCTACATGCAAATAAGATAAGCAACTTAATAACAATGTGAATGATTAAATTTTATTAATGAATGTCAATAATCATCAATGTTTTACAATATTTTTCCAAACGCAATAGCAACTAACTCACTTTAATTTACTAAGCTTTAATAATGTTTCAGCAATCTCTGCATCTTTAGTCTTCTTAAAAAATGCCCTCGAATTCTTCAATATTTTGCTTTTCACCTTTTGAAATTCTTTAGCTTTAGCTGCGTGATGTTCAGATATGTTACTTTGGGTGGAGGTCGCAGGTTTTGTTATTTGCGTTGTAGTATCTGTCATTGATGGGGCAGGAGGCTCGTCATCTGCATCTTCATCTTCATCCTCATCCTCCTCCTGAACAACTTGTTTGCCCTTGCCTTTGGCCTGGTTGGTTTTTTTTACCTGAGTTATTTTTCTTTTTTTGGCAAGTGTATCACCTTCATCTGACCCTTTGTTTTGTAATTGTTCATGCAGCTGTTTGATTTTTTGGTTAGACTGAAGTATGATAGCGTCTCTTACAGCTATCCTTTTATCATTTTGCTGCTCTTGTTGTTTAAGCTGCGAATCTTTGTCACCAATTATTTTATCCTTTTCAACAATGATGTCATCTTTTTGTTTCAGCTGGGACTCCTTCTCTACAATTATTATTTCTTTCTGAGCAATAATTTAATCCTTAGCACTGATGGCTGATGCCGTCTCACTTTTGGCTTCCTTCAAACTTTTAATTGCTATATTTAATTGTTGCTATAAGGTTTCAATTTGTTCTTGTTTTTGTATACATATATTGCAGGCTTCCATTTGTAAGGGCTGTAGCCTTCCTTGTGCTGCCTGGCTTCCTTCTGGTGCCTGCTGTAATACCTCACATTCTACCTCAAGTGGTTGAGTTGGAGGAGAGTAGTTAGGTACCAAATCATGCTCTATATCAAACGGAATTAAATCAACAATAATTAAATTTGTGGCCACACGGTCTATCATCCTCTTGATAGTGTCAACATGAGCTTTAGGCCAAGTCCAGCGAAGTATTCTTGGCAATCTATGAGGATGTTCAGGAGCAGCAATACTAATATGTTCATTAACCTATACCTGCAACATCATTATAATCAGTAAATAATATCTATCATCAAATTATATTAGCAGGTATATGTACTCTCACTTACAGCCAAAATATTTGGAAATCCCTTGAGCAAGGGAGCCTTGGCCGGTTGGGTTGAATCACCAACATGTGGTTTATGCCTCAATGTCACCTCCTTTCCAATAGCTCCCAACTGAGGAGGCATGAAATTGTACAAGACATTGCACCAATTGTAGTTTGGTAGATTATCAAAATCATCTACGCAATCAATAAGTGACAGGGCAGGAATGACAAGTATGCTGTTACTACCACAAAATAGTACTGTACAAAAGAAATAGAGTATATACAACTGACAGTACAGCTTGTCATTGGATGTAGACTTTATTAGCAGTTTCTCCAAATGCCGTGCAGAACAACTGGAATCTTCAAAATACTCCTTGTACAGTGGGCTGGAGGCCTCATTCAAATCAAGTTGGACTATCTCTCCATGGTCAGGTAGCCTTAGAATAAGTGATATATCAACCGTTGTGAAATTGAGTTTTTTTCCTATGGAATACAAAGCTTTGTTCTTCTTCATCCCAATTATCAAACATGTTCTGAACCTGAGGTCTTACACAAGAACTAGTAGGAAGGTCGAGGACCCAAGAAAAGGTTGTTTCTCGAAGCAAATGTTCTTGTGCTGGTGTGGGTGGAACAGATTCAATAAAATGTTTGAAATGACAAAGGCTACTTTTCCAGTTCATTCGTTTACTTCGACCTCTACTGGCAAAACTTGTATACTCGGTAGGCAATTTGATTTTTCTTTGTGGCAGCTGTTTTTTCCCATGACTTCCCCCCGGGACTTGCTGTTTCTTAGATTTGGTGGGAGCAGCTTTCTTTGAAGATGATCTTTTTTGACCCATACCGAACTTAGCAACCATCAAACAAACAATTATTTGACACAAACAAACAATGATACTTAGAATTCGTTCATAAATGGGCCTCCTCAAGTTCAGTCATTTACTGAAAACTATCGCTAACCCTAGGTGAAAAGCAAGAACTGAAATCATAAACTACAAATTAGGGTACGTACAATTCGACTAGTGCGATGACGAGGATGTCGCCCACAACTACTCCAATGAAGACAAGCACGCTATCTTGAAATCGCAACAAATCTGGAGCTAGAAGACGATTACTGAGCACTAGGCTCTAAGGGACGCTATATCAGCTGAGTGACTGCTGGGCCTGATATAAAAGGATTTCAGGCCCTAGGCGGCTCTTTTTTCTTTATATGTATTATAAATATAATTTAGGTAATATCTATTTTTATTTATAAAAATCAAACTAACTTTGTTATATATCAAAACTCTGTTCTGATTTATCATGTGCATTTTATTGATTATGTATTTATATTTAATTTTCAAGGCTCTAAAATTCACATATAAATGAACGACGCTGGGCCTGAAATAAGAGTTATTCAGGCCCACGGTGGGCCTGAAATAAAATTATTTCAGGCCCAAGGTGGGTCTGAAATAAATGATTCAGACCTACGGTGGGCTTGAAATAAAATGATTCAGGCCCACCGTGGGCCTGAATCAAATGTTTCAGGCCCATCTTGGGCCTGAAATAAAATGATTTAGGCCCACGGTGGGTCTGAAATAAAATGGTTGATCCTAGCTCAACCATATCTGGAATTCTGAAATCCCTATATCAGTAGACAGGGTTGAGCTAGGAGATGATATTTTTGGGGTCCAAACCTCTAATCTTGCTGTATCACCATTGCTATAGGAGTAGTTTAGGTATATCAGTGAGTTTTGAGCAAAACTCACTTATGGACGTACCATATCTGAAATTCTGAAATCCCTATATCAGTAGACAGGGTTGAGCTAGGAGATGATATTTTTGGGGTCCAAACCTCTAATCTTGCTGTATCACCATTGCTATAGGAGTAGTTTAGGTATATCAGTGAGTTTTGAGCAAAACTCACTGATGGACCTACCATATCTGGAATTCTGAAATCCCTATATCAGTAGACAAGGTTGAGCTAGGAGATGATATTTTTGGGGTCCAAACCTCTAATCTTGTTGTATCACCATTGCTATAGGAGTAGTTTAGGTATAACAGTGAGTTTTGAGCAAAACTCACTGATGGACCTACCATATCTGGAATTCTGAAAATCCTATATCAGTAGACAGGATTGAGCTAGGAGATGATATTTTTGGGGTCCAAACCTCTAATCTTGCTGTATCACCATTGTTATAGGAGTAGTTTAGGTATATCAGTGAGTTTTGAGCAAAACTCACTGATGGATCTACCATATCTGGAATTCTGAAAACCCTATATCAGTAGACAGGGTTGAGCTAGGAGATGATATTTTTGAGGTCCAAACCTCTAATCTTGCTGTATCACCATTGCTACAGGAGTAGTTTAGGTATATCAGTGAGTTTTGAGCAAAACTCACTGATGGACCTACCATATCTGAAATTCTGAAATCCTTGTATCAGTAGACAGGGTTGAGCTAGGAGATGATATTTTTGGGGTCCAAACCTCTAATCTTGTTGTATCACCATTGCTGTAGGAGTAGTTTAGGTATATCAGTGAGTTTTGAGCAAAACTCACTGATGGACCTACCATATCTGAAATTCTGAAAACCCTATATCAGTAGACAGGGTAGAGCTAGGAGATGATATTTTTGGGGTCCAAACCTCTAATCTTGCTGTATCACTATTGCTATAGGAGTAGTTTAGGTATATCAGTGAGTTTTGAGCAAAACTCACTGATGGACCTACCATATCTGAAATTCTGAAATCCCTATATCAGTAGACAGGGTTGAGCTAGGAGATGATATTTTTGGGGTTCAAACCTCTAATCTCACTGTATCACCATTGCTATAGGAGTAGTTTAGGTATATCAGTGAGTTTTGAGAAAAACTCACTGATGGACCTACCATATCTGGAATTCTAAAAACCTATATCAGTAGACAGGGTTGAGCTAGGAGATGATATTTTTGGGGTCCAAACCTCTAATCTTGCTGTATCACCATTGTTATAGGAGTAGTTTGCAATAGGAGTTTTTAGGTATATCAGTGGGTTTTTATGTGTACACTAAATACCATTATTTATAAGTTATGTTCTATAAACGTATCAGTTAGGACAGAAAGATGGTGTCAGATTTATACACATATACAACTACAAATTTATTATCCACCAACTTAAATCAGAAGGATTTTATGGTTAACAGAGACCCTGAAATTTTTCCATTTGAGGCTCACGGTGGGCCTGAAATCACTTGATTTCAGGCCCACCCTGGGCCTGAAATAAATTTATTCAGGCCCAAGTTGGGCCTGAAATGGAGCTATTCAGGCCCACACTAGGCCAGAATTGAAGTGATTTCAGGCCCACCTTGGGCCAGAAAAGTTTTTATTTCAGGCCCACCGTGGGCCTGAAATCAGTTAAGTTCATGCTCACCTTGGGCATTAAATAAAATAGTGATTTATAGTAAAATATTCTATATTTATCTACAAGATGTGACCAACTCATGTAATTTTATTTAATTATTAATTTTTACAATTTGAAACAAGTTTTTTAAATTTATGCTAGAGATAATCCATCATACTAAGTAAATACAGAATGCATACCAAATTTTAATTCCTTCCAGACCATTAAGTCATATTTTCAAATTATGTATCAGAAACCCACTGATGGACCTTCGATACTTGGATATATATCGGTAGTTAGAGTTAACCAAAGAGATGTTATTTCTGGTGTGCAAACTTAGTCCAAATCATTATGAGTTATGTTTTTTTACCGTATCAGTTGGTACACTACATTGCAGCAACTCGATGTGAATCAACATCATACAATTGTTTTGTTTTTCTAGACAATAAATTATATTCATGCAAATTACACAATTTCTATACAAATGGAGCTGAATCACCAGCAAAGGATATTTTTTTACAACATTACTTCAAGAGATTGACAGTCTCATGTTTTACAATAAATGTCTCTCATAATATTTACTGTCGGATCAAATCTCATTTTCGTCATATCTCCTTGTTTGAAATCCATCTTCTCATCGTATAGGAGACATCGGACGTATTGCATAACAAAGAAGGCACAGTCCACGCTGAAAATAACAAACAGTATTTCTGATTTCAATAAGTGGGATAATAAAATACTTTAATGATTTTAAAATTTTGAAACTCTTCCTCACTTACTTACCTATGTTCTTGTTGGGGACATTTAAGTCTGACGGAGGGCCATTTGTCCAAGGGATGATGACTTTGTAGATATGGATAAATAGCCGTAAGTTCCTCGCGAGTATATTGTTTAAGTTCTTTTACCTGTCAAATATATCATGAATTTCAATGACATTTTTTACCAAATGATGAACATATATATGAATAAAGGTAGGTAGCTCACCGCTGAGTCAAAATCATGCTTATATTTACGGCCACTAGCAAGAGAATTTAAATGATTGAAAGTCATTGCTTCTGTATCCACCGCCAACAAGTGAAAGTGTGTATTATCACTGCACAAAGGAATTAAAATATATCTAAACCCTTGTTCTATCATATCAGTCTTCATCACTTGTTGCAGGGAAAATTTTCTTGACGATCTTATTGAAGCCTACAAATTTGCAAAATCAAAATTATAACTAACCACATCATAATAGTAGGTCTTCTACAATGTATTAATTGATACTAATTTACATCACTTACTGTGAAGAAGGTTGAACAATATATTGACTGGTTGTATGACCTACCACATGTGGATGCTCCCCTAAATATAATTTTACAGAAGGCATCAATGACCTCGCCTTTTGTAAAAACCTCTCCATTGAGGATTTGTAAGAATGAATGCAATTTCAAAGCAAAGGGTGCATCCTCCCAGATAAATTCATTAATAAACCTGTCAAGTTAATTGATAAGATTATATATTAAAGCCCCAAATATATTAAGTAAACTATATTTCATAACTTACTTTAGGTTCTCCAATTTATTTATCAGGTAGACCACTTCTTTATCTTGATTTTTCTTCTTCGACTTCATAAAATGCTTCTTCACAAACTACATCGATACAATTTAGACTAAACTAATTAATGACCAAATTCAATAAATTTGACGTAATTTATATGAAAATAACTCACATACATCAATGCCTTGTTGCCTTATTTTGTATAGTTCGGAGGTCCTTCTTTTTTCCTCCTCTATATCTTCTTCAGACATGACTTCCATTATAGTAATGGTTTCTCTTGCTTCATCCATATCCTCCTCACTAAGTTTCCTTTTTTCCTTGTCCATGACATTTGATATTTGTTCTTTTCTCCGCTTCCCCTTATGTAATAGCTGGTGCTATACTGGACTCTCAATTGGAGTATCCCTGTAATCATACCGAATTCGGTCACGTCCTCTCCTTGTTCTACAAGATATTGGATCAGAAAGAGGACTGACTACAGGATAGCTTTCTTGACCCTCCATCCCCTTTTTTCAATAATTAAAATTAATTCCTTAACCCTTTCATTCAAACATATATTCTCCTCTGTTAGCTCCTTAATTAGGGTGTCTTTAAGAATGCATTCACCACATGGCCTTACATCTTCTGTGTCATGTCCTTGTGATGTCTCCATTGCCCGTGGAATGTCATCCCCAATCTCAAGGTTCTCAAACAATGTGTTTTCATATAGGTTAGGAATTATTTCAACAATCACCTGTTAATTACCAAGTACACAAATTTTACTGCCTCTATATCAAACTAACATAGATCACAGTTTAGAATAATTACCTCTTCGGACCTGATTTGGTTGACAAGGTCCCTCACCCTACTAATATGCGAAGGAATATTCCTCCACTTATTTATTCGGGGTCCTTCAACATTGTATGGTTTTTGAATGGGTACATGCTCCAAAAACCATACCTACACAGAGTTTTCCACACAATTACATTAATGACAGCAAAATATTATAAAATTTATCATGAAAATTCTACTAACTGCCAAAAGCCCAGCAAATCCCTTTACGTAAGGGAGGTTGGTGGTCCTCTGGTTTCCCTGAGTTGATGAAAATAATTCCCCAATCTTAGCTAATTGGGGAAACAAAAATTTATGGATAGCTTCCACCCAATTGAATCTACCAAGATTCTCATAATCATCTACTATATCTACAAGCCCTAGAGGGACCTTATATGTACTAGACGAAAATAAAACACAAACAAATATATACAAAATATATAATTTACAAACTAATAACACATCATCATCTGATTCAACACTTTTAGAATAATGTTTAAGTAAGTCCTCAATTCTTGTTCTGGTAGGTTGTTTTTCTTTTGAGAGGTAAGTACGATAGAAGTCACCCGATGCTTTAATTGAATTAATAGGGACCGAAACTCCACGGTCCACTATACCCAGTAACAAAGCAACATCTCGTCTGGTGAACGCAACCGGTACACCTGAAACAATTAAAATATTTATTTATCATCAACAATATAGACTTCAACTTATTTCACTTTGGGCTTGAAATGAATTCTTTCAGGCCCACGTTGGGCCTGAAAGGAATTCATTTCAGGCCTACCGAGGGCCTGAAGTGAATTTCACCTGAAATTCACTCATTTAAATTGATCAAATATCAATCATTTAAGGCCAACTATATCCAAGTTTTATCTTACTATAGATATTGTTTATAATTCATAATTAAAACTATTATCTTAGAATTTAAAAACTTGCGAGGTTGAATCCCAACTTTCAAATATATTAACCAAAATTCCCCGGATATGCTGCAATTCTTCTATGTCTAAAAAAATACTGAAGGGCGATTCTTTGATCTTCACAATGTGTCGATCATTTAAAATTTTAAATGCTTCAACAAAATGTTTAAAGTGGCCTAAAACACTACACCAATGTAATTTTCTTCCAAACTCATCTGAACCCTACAGTTTTTATACATTACAAATGTATTCGGCAAAAATAAGTATAAACATTTTCACAAACTATGTTGTTCTTACCTAAGCCTATCGCTAACATACCTTGATGATTAATGCCAATGAAGAAGACGATGAACCACCCACAGACCTTTTTCCTGCCATTATCATAAAAATCAACCCTGCAGAAACCCTAAATCCTACTTTGATAGTGCCGAGCAGTCTGGACTTCAATGTTAACACTTAAAGCCGCCTCAGAATCACACACTAACACTTTCGATACTTCCCTAGTTTTTGGTTGCCCGGAGGGATTCGAGGGATCAGCTTGCGACTAAAGCACAAAGCACAATTAGGGCACGCACAATGCCCTCCTTCGACAATACTTGTTGCGCTGAGAGAGAATGGACAAAAATTCTAAACCCTGGCCATCCGAACCACAAATTCTTATTTTACTGCAAAAGTGGTTCAGATGTCTCGAAAATATGATCAAAAAAGGTATTTTGTGGCGGGAGGGGTATATTAGGTAGTTCACTTTAAGCCGTGCGCTCTTTGATAAAATATAAACCATGGTATGCCCTTTGATAATTTCCAATTGATACGTACACTATTTGGTAAATTGTCGTTGAAGAAAGGAAGGTGATGTGTTCAATCCATTCTCACCGTATTTGTTATATATATATATATATATATATATATATATATATATATATATATATATATATATATATATATATATATATAATCTTAAAAAGAATTTTCATTTCTAATAAATATTTATAACAAATATAGTTAGGGTTTCAAAATTTTGAAATTAGAATAGCTTAGTTGGGAGAGTATCAGATTAAGATAAGTTTGTGTGTTCGATTAACGCTCATCATAAAATATCTTTTAAACAAATCATTTAAAATTAATATTTTTTTATAAGAAATAAAGTTTGGGGGTACACCACATTGGCAATGGCATATTTTTTTATATAATTTTTAACTTAGCTAAAAAATCTTTTAAAAAATTCATTTCAAATAAATATTTTAATAAAATATAAAGTTAGGGGTTAACTTCGGCACTGACATAATTTTTTAAATATATTTTTTAATTTGCAAAAAAAATCTTTTAAAATATTCATTTTAAGTAAATATTTTTATAAAAAATATAGTTGGGGTCCAAAACTTTAGCATTGGTGGGGATAACTTAGTTGGAAGAATGTGAAATTGACGATTTGAAAGTCACGTGTTTGATTCATTATATTTTTTTAACTTGCTCAAATAATTTTTAAGAAAATTTAATTTCAAATAAATATTTTCATAAGAAATGAAACTTAGAGTTAGGGATTCATAACTAACATGAAAGAAATCAGGATTGATATGCGAATTGCCGTTCAGGGTTCAGGAAGAGGAGGAACAAAGTAAACCGACAAGGAATTAGTGTTCTTGCTATCCAAAGAAACAACGTCCTACTCCCCTTTGGTCATCGACGACCTGCTCGTCTTTAGTCGCCGACTAATGTAAGAGAGGCAAAGTAGCAAAGTAGAGTTTAGAATGTTGGTGCAGTCAACACTAGGATGCATTTGATTAGGGATAATATAATCCAGTTTGTAATGTAATTGAGCCTGTAATATAATCCAGATTACATGTTGTTGTCCTTGTAATCCATATTACAAGATTTTTACTAGTTTTTGTAATGTAGATTATATTGTATTACAGTTTTAAAACTATACCAAACAAAGTAATCAATCTTGTAATATAATCCTGATTACATTACAAGATTGATTACACCTTACCAAACATAGCCTAAATAGTCAAACTCAGGTTTTGATGAATGACAAATATATTAAGGTTAGATATTATGTTTTTCTAATCTATTATCAATTATGTAGGATTGAAAAACTTAGGACCTAATACTAGACTGAAGTTCAGTTACGTCTGGAGGATCTGATAGCTGACAGGAAGTCTAGTTGGGTCTGTGGGACCTGACAATTAACCGAAGCCCAAGTATGTTGATATCTGATGGGAAATCTAGTTGGGTGTGTAGGGCATGACAATTGGCTGGAGTCAAAATAGAACATCTGACAGAAAGACTTGGTTAATCAAAGAAGTCTACTAAATATGCAGTTGGTAAGTAGAGGTAAGTTACTGAAAGAGAGAGAGATCAGTGAGGACAAGTCCAAGTGGGATTACAGACGCGGTCCAACTTATAGCCATTTCAAAAATCTAAGTTGAGACTATGATTAGATCTGGTCTTAGAAAAACATGGTACTCATACATATTTTATATATCTTTGTTGTGCTAACTCGTTATGTAGGCTTTTAAGTTCTGGACCAGGGCGGTCCAAGCGCTTGGAAGGGATCAAGACACCTGCAATTAAGGTGTCTCAAAGGGATAAAGGTATCTGGGAATAGATAAAGGTTGTATTTGATCCACACTCATCGTATTTTTTTTATATTTATTTAACAGTCTCAAAAGTCTTAAAAGATTTTTCATTTAAAATAAATATGTTCATTAAAAATATAGTTAGGGGTTCAAAATTTTAATGTGGCTGGTATAATTTAATTGGTAGAGTATTATTTTTTTTAATTTGCTCAAATAATCTCAAAAAAATTTCATTTAAATAAATATTTTCATAACAAGGTTCAAATTCGGAATCAACCTGATGGCTCGGGTCATATTGAAAATATGAAGGTCATGCTCATCCACTCTCCTGTAATTTTATAATTTGTTCAAAAATCTTAAAATATTTTTTTATTTCGAATAAATATTTTCATATCAAATTCAGTTGGGTTCAAAACTTTAGCATAACAGAGATAGCTTCGGAGAGCATTTTTAACTTGCTCAAAAAATCTTACAAGAATAGTTAGTAATATTCAATTTTTATAAGTTACTAGTTTTTGTATGATGAGGTGATCAAATAATAAAAATATTTTGGATAATTCAGGTTAAATATGTTAAATGAATCGCTCATTTGAGTTTAAATGTAATGCTCATTTTATAAACAATTGACTCGTTTTGATTTTTGCCCAATTTAATCTTACCCCAGCAATTGCCGCCGTTAGGGAAGGAAACAAACCAGGTCAGGCTAGACTTTTGTCTTAACATGCCAGACCTGCATAGTAACAAAATGGTCTGAGCCTGGCCTGTGGTATGTTATAAGCTTTGTTCTTGGCCTAAGCCTGACCTGTTCAATAGCTTGGCCTGGCCTGCGACTTGTTTACCAAGCTTGTAAATTAAAACACTTTATATATGTCAATAGGCCAAAACATTAAACAGACTGAAAACTAACCTTAACAGACCTTGCATCATACAAGCCCCAAACAGGTCAGACTTATAAATAAATACATATGTATCTAATTTTAACAGGCCTAGGTCAGCCTGTTAGGTTTGATAGTCTTTATATTGAGTTTGGAATCTGGCCTGATAAGAAAAACATGCTTTGAAACAAACATGAATATTATCCTATATCTAAACAGGTCAAGCCAGGCCAGGCTAAACACAAGTCAGGCCACAAGCCCCTGATAGGCCGTCTGACATATTTCCATCCCTAGCCGCTGTAACATTAATGTCTCATTTTGGCGTACCATTTTGATAATTTTGTTACATGAACTTGCCAAAATTGAAAAACAAAAACATATATCAACTTAAACACTCATTTTGCATTCCAAGACGGAGCATAGATAATAGATACATAGTATTTCTACCATAATAATCATGAATCAATTTTTAAAAATGAATGATATAATACCTTTTTATCCCTATATTTCTGGCTTATGAATATGAATTTATTTTTTTTCATATCTATGGAATTGACTATATATATATATATAATATATATATATATATATATATATATATATATATATATATATATATATATATATATATATATATATAGATTCAACTTTTTTAATTTTAAAAAATTAATATTTTTTTTAAATTTTGAATCTTAAATATATATAATATGCCATGTGAGTTTTTTAATATTAAATTTTTTTACTTGAATATTATAATCCAATTCTTAAATCTTAAAGGTAAAATTTAATTGACTTAACTCTGAAAAAAAAATAAACAAAAAAATATTATTAGGTGTAAGACTAAAGAAATTTAAATATTTTCATGATGACAACTTCACATTAGGCATCCTAAATATAAATTCCGTAAGTATATAAAATTTGTTAGTGTTAATTTTTTTAGCTTAAATATTATAATTCAACCTCTAAATTTAAAAACAAAATCTAACTTTGAAATTAAAAAAAATTAAAAAAAAACTAATGAATGTGCCTTAATTATGTTCGCGCACAAATTGGCAATGAACGATAAGCAGTATAATAATAATAATGGTAATAATTTAAATCTAAAACTGTTATATAATCTTAACTGGTTAAAAATATACATCTACTCATTTAATTTTAAGAACATAAAAAGAGAGGACCAATAAATAGAAGGAAAAATGATAGAGAAACAAAACTGTCTTTGTAAGACAATAGAATAATATTTCGGTAGGATAGCGATGTTCATGTTTGATATTATAGAAATTTTTATCGATTATTAAAATAAATTAAAAATATATATATATTTTAAAACTCATTCAGTATTTTTATATTCACTATCTATTAAAAAGAAATTTTTTAAATAATATATTATAGTTAAATTTCGAATTCTAAATCTTGTATTTATATTGAATAATTTAATTAGAACATCATGCTCCCGAGATAATTTCTAATGTATACATATGCATGGAATGTTATATTTATAAGGAGACAAAAATTAATTCAAAATGAATGCATATTTTGAAATTTTTTTATTTTCTAATTATTTAACGGTCAATCAATTATAAATAATTTATGATTTATTTCTCTTATAATGTATGATACAATGTGAGACGTACAGGGAACATACTCATATTATTATTATTATTATTATTTGTCATTTTTTATAATTTAAAATAGATAAAAAGCTAAGTTTGAAAAATAAAAAAAGGGTAAATTACATAAAATTCCCCAATGACCACTTGATCTTTGCATGCACTCCTCATTTGAGTTTTTCTTTGCATTCACTCCTTAATGGATTGAATATAAAAGAGTGAAAATTGAGTATACATCAGTGAAAATTGAGTATCAAAGAGTGAAACTTGAATATAAAAGAGTGAAAATTGAGTATACAGTTTCTTGATGTGGTGGATGTAACCTTACATACTCAAATTTCTAACTTTTATACTCAATTTTTTTCAAATAATACTCACTAAATTGTTTTGTCAATCCCATCAGAGACTGCATGTAAAGAAAAATTTGAGTGGGGATTGTATGCAGCGGCGAATCCAGACAGAAATTTAAAAGGGTGCTCAAAGAAGAAATTTAAAAAAATATTTTTTCTATCAAATAAATATATCAAAAGACTAAAATACTATTGTATAAAAATTTATGCATACCATTAAAATAATTATTCTTAGACATCAAATTATGAATTATGATACAGTTTCAAGATGATTATTGTAATAGATTATAGAAAAGGAAAGAATATTTATTAATTATATTGAAGTAATAAAGAACGCTAAAATATAGTTACTAGCATTAGCATTAAAATGATTGATTATTTTTTAAATGATAATTTTATAAAAAAAGTTTAACAAATTTAAAACATCACAATTATATATATATATATATATAATTGATCAGGTGCGGACCACGGTGACCATCAGTGGACATCATCGGTGACCATCGGCGGCTTTTGGCCGCCGCCCTCGAACAAAACTATAATCCAGTGGGTGAGCGATGAATCTTAGGGGTAACGGTGAACCCGTCGGGTAGCGATGAACCCGTCGGCATTAGATAACGACTGATCGGTCAGGTTGACCGATCAGACAGCTGTCTGATCGGTCAGGGAGGTCCCTGACCGATCAGGAAAATCAATTCCCTATATATATATATATATATATATATATATATATATATATAAAGTATTCAGAGAAGGGGGGTGCTTACGCACCCCCTCGCTCCCCCTTGCCTCCGCCGGTGATTGTATGCAAAGATGAATTTGAAGATGGGGAGTTTATGAAAATTTTCCCATAAAAAAATAGAGAAAAATTGATAAATCTATCTACGCGTGTACAGATAAAACCGAAAGCAGACCGACCGAAGACGAAAAGCCAGTGTCAAATTCCCTCTTCCTCCCTTCCGTGGGATGACGAGCTTCCTCCGATGGCGGCGCCAGTATCAGTAGCATCCCCATCCTTCCCCTTCTTCCCCCTCTTCCTTTCCTCCCTCTCGTTTCTCATTTTACTCTTCCTTTGGGCCAAGAGGCGCAGTAGTTCACGGAGCAGATGCGGAGAAAAGAACCACCTTGGCCTTCGTTGCGACCTCCCGGCGTGGGACTCTCCGCCGCCACCTCAACGTCTTGACGAAGGCAGGGATGAAGAGGCGTCCTCGGGCTCCGAGGAGAAGGGCCGGAGGAAAAGGTCGAGGAAGAAGAGAGTAGAGTCTCGCGGAGGGTCGGACGGCGCCGATGAGGAGAGGAACGCGGCGTCGGTGGACACGTATAGGATAGGAGAGCTGGGATTCGGGAAGATCGAGTTCGTATACCCCTTCTCCTCGTTCGCCAGCCCTACGCAGAGGAAGATCAAGATGCAGTACGATGAGATCGTGAAGTCGAATAAAGAGAAGACCTTGACAATGGCTCAGGTTAGTTTCGTTCTTCCTTGAAACCTTTACCCCTTTTCAATACGCTATTTGAGGGAAGTTTCGGTCAGTGTTTTGGTTGAGTTCATAAATCAATGTTCGAATTGGAGAAATGAAATCAAAGATGAGTTTTTTTATGACTTGATGATTTCTACAACAAAAGGAAAACTCGAAATGTAGAGTTTGTCTTGCCATGAGGATTTATCCCACTGATGATCTATAGCTTGTAGGGGCGTGCTCATTTACTTTCTTTTCTTAGTAATCTAGGAAATTTTTTGCTTTGGCTTCCCGATTGCTTTGATTGCTGCTGTTTCTCTTCTGTCTCTTGATTGGAACAAGGAACAGAAGAGGCTGTAGGGATTATAAAAGGCTGCTAAGAACTGGGAAATTTGAAGTCTGAAATATTTGCTAAATAAATCATTATCATGCCCCAACTCTTGTACATAATAGAATGCTGGATAAGCTCAATAGATAGCAATAGGTAAGGGAATAGACAAACAAGTATCAGATCAAAAATTCATTTGATAAACCAAACTTACTGCAACTTTGCATATAGTTTTCTATACAAGTCACAAAAAGGATTACTAGATAATTTCTTACAAAAGTCTTGCACTCTTGCAAAATTAAGGAACACTCTTTCTCGAAACCCTTTTAGCCCAGTGTCATTTGAAGTATGGATGTATTTATCTGAAATAAATTATTACTGCATATAATGAGTGCACACCAAATAAGAGTTAAAAGGACATGCATATAATACTATATACACAGTTGAATTAGCATTTTAAACATTTGCAAATATCGAAAATAGGAAGTTATCGCATCATGTATGTGAACTTAATATTATAGCAAAGGCATTGATAATTGAGTTATGAAACAATTTGCATATTATCTTAAGTTTAGGCTACAATCACAATTAACCTGATGGTACAGTTCCAATTCCAAACTTGCTCTAGTGACTCAGGTCCAGAAAGAGCATATAGCTTGAATAGAACTAGTTTCATATTACAAAACCATATTAACATGTCCAATCTATAATCCTCATTGGTGGGCTAGGCCATAGCATTCACTTTAATACTGGTTAATTAGTCACATATATATTTGAACTCAAGTTTCAATATCACAATTATACCAACAATAAAAAATTGCAGAGTTATTCAAGTTGTCCTACAAAATAAATACAAGAACTAACTTTAAAAAAATACAATGATATTGGGAAAACATTATTGTCAACCTGGTAACCCATGATTCCAAGGTTAGGGAGGAGGTTCACTTTAGTATAAGCAAGATAAATTCTATACCCCTTCTCTTGAAAATTCAAATAATAACCTCTATTGTTCTAAAGCCTTAGTTCCTTCTTCAAAATTCAAAATTGTAACCTTTTCACTCTTTTATTTCTTCTCTTCGTCTTTGTTCTTGCTCTCTCTCTCTCTCTCTCTCTCTCTCTCCATTCTGTAACTTTCTAAACAGAAGCAACCAATAACTGCTTCTAATGAGCAACAACCAGTAACTATTGTAATAAGAGGAAGAACTTGTTTCTCTTTATATATTAAAGGAAGAGAGGTTGTTTGGTTGCTGGTCTTCATTGAAAGCTACACTTGGCTTTTATTGAAGGTTGCAGCTGGCCTTTAAAGGCCAGTTGTCTTTGCTCTTTTTTATTGTAGGTTGTTAATGGAAAACTATGGGCTTTCTTTAAAATCTGTGGAATGATCTCATAGGAAAACTTTGAAGAGTGTACAAATGATGACTCCACTGTATTTTAACACATGGAATAATTTTTCTCTGTAGAATTTTCTCTTTTTTGTCCATATAATGCGGAAATACTTTCCTTCAAATGTTGTGTCATTTGTGATTCTAGAGGGTTGCACCTCAATTACATGACTTGGATCATAGATATATTTACTTAACATGGAAAACATCATGAATGCCTGCTAAGGGGTCAATGCCAACTTGTAAAGTACCTTTCAAATTTCTCCAAAATTTTAATTGGACAAATGAAATGGGTGACTGAGCTTGCCTTTTCTTCCAAATCTCTTAAGAGAAATGATACGCACAGTGAAAGTGAATGTCTCAGTGAAAATTTTGACCGTCACTCGGCGACACGTCCGACATCAATCGCTGATCGGACACTATTGGCCGCCTCTGATCGCCGCCCTGAATCAAACTATACCTTGGGAGGACGGTAAACCCATCAGGATCGTCGACAACGGTGAACCCGTCGAAATCGACGGTGAATAATGCGAGATCGCAATTGCGGCGATCCCCGACGGGTTCACCGTGCCCCCCAGGGTATAGTTTGGTTCGGGACAGCGGCCGGAGGCTGCCGATAGTGTCCAATCAGCGATCGGACGTCGAACGTGCCGCCGATTGATGATCAAAGTTTTCACTGAGGCATTCACTTTCACTGTGCATATCATTACTCATCTCTTAATTCCTGTAGTTGGTGATATTTTAAAAATACATTGTTCCCTACTTGGAATTTGAATTCTCACCTTCTTATACCAGCATAACTCTTTTGTCTACTTTAAATAATATGGAGATGATCTCTTACTAACTTAAATTTTCAATTGATTCTGGGATCATATCAGGGCCTTCCAATTTCCTCGACTGATTCTGGGTTCATTTGAACTTATCATCTGTTCAAGGATGAAAAGCGATACTAGAAGTAAGAATGGTCCCTAAAGCTTTGTGCTAACTTTAAAAAAAAAAGTGCAATAACTTTGCAATCTCAATTGGATGTAATAGAGATTGGCATTGCATGATATTTAACAACTTGACTAATATAGAGCTGCTAATCTTTGTGTAGCATTACTAATTTGCACAGGAATAAAATGTGCTGATTTAGTCTATAAATTATTCATCTTTCTCTTTGTGCTTGTGCTATTCTACCAAAGGAGACGAAGATTCCACACATTCTAAAGATGCCAAATTTGGATTTACAAGTTTATGGTTTAAAGCAATAGATTACAGCAGGTGGTGTTAGAACAATGTTGCAATCTTATTAGTGGTATTAGGCACTTGTGAGCTCAATAAATGGTATTAAAGCAAAAACGTTATCAAATCAGTGATATTAGAGGCAATTATGAGCCCAATAAATGATATTAAAACAAAGGTTATCAAATCTTAGGGTTTTGCTTCTAAGCTTTGTAATGGATGAAACAATTAGTATTGGAGATTCATAATTGTTTGAAAATTGAAGAACTTTCAGTGAACATCGAAGGATTTCATGTTTAAAGGATTGATTGGAAATCTAGTTTTCTTTCCCTCATGACGATGGAGGATATTAATTTTTTTTATGCAACATGTTCTATGGGGTAATCTACTCGGCAACAAAAGGCTAAGACATTAGATGTTAGAGAGATTAATTAGAAGATGATGGAAGCAAAAACAGATACTACTATGTCTTGTAGATAATGTCGTTCATATGGTCTGTAGTGAGGAAACATAGTGTAATATGTAAAACTTAGGGATGAGTTACATGAAGGACAGTGTCATTAATCAATTTCCTCTCATGAAGTGGTTGTGTAGAAAATGACAGAGATTTATGTAACAATAAACACAAGGCTTTGTGGAAGTTAGAGGATAGATCTCAGATGATAACACAAATATTCATCAAAACTCCACTGCCTAAGTTGTTTACTTCTTTTGTAGAGTTCTTTTAGTTGGCAACATAGACAATGTTATTCTACTAGAGGTAATTAATGAAGCGATTGCATATGTTGCTTAAAGACTATTTAGATTTGGATGAGAGTGCTGAAGAACAAAAGCAGTAATTAACTGTCAGTGGCAAAAATCTTAGTAGCACAAATCTAGAGCTGAGCTAGATTTCCAGAATAGTTGTAACAACATACAACATAATGATCTTTTCTTTTACATATTTAATTCAATATATAATGAGTTGGAAGGATAAAAAAGGCCAAAAATTTTAAAAGTCAAGGGTCAGGCAAGTAGCTCCATGGGGCGCAAGGGCCAACCAACGATGTTGGATGCAAGTGACTTCAAGCAGCGGTGTTGGGACATGCACAATTGTGGCGATGGCACAACGGCACAACTCTAGAGCATGCGAGCATTGATGGCATGCACTCTGGTGTGTGCAAGGGGAGAGGTTACTAATAGCGACAACTTGTCCTTGGTCCTGAATGGTGGTGGCTGTGCACTGCAATAGAGAGAGAGAGAGAGAGAGAGAGAGAGAGAGAGAGAGAGAACAAAAAGGTGGAACCGCCATCTTAGCGGTGCCCTGGTCCTTGCCCCATGTCTAGAGGGAGGCAAATCGAGAGAGAGAGAGAGAGAGAGAGAGAGAGAGAGACGCTCCAACAATGGTAGCTTGGGTTGGGGCGGCGATGAGCGCGCGCAATGGAAGGAGTGAGTGGATGGTGGTGTCACATGTAGAGGAAGAGAGGACAATGATGGGGAGAAGAGGGAAAAAAATACATGGAGAGGGATAAATAATTCCCAACCCCTAAAAAAGCTCTACTAAGCACACTAACAACACAAACTATTTCAAGTATAAACTTGATTCAATCATAAATTGGCCAAAATGAGTCCAAATCAAGCCCCATTTGAAAACACAATCACTACTTGATGAACCGATTTCAACTCAATCCGCAAAACCTAAAATGTTTATTTGATTCAACATAATCTGGTGCGTATAAATTTGAAAAAATAATTTAAAACATGAAAATCTAAATATGATAAAATTTAGGATCTGACAATTTGTGTAAAACTAACAATTGTTTGTACCAGTTTTATGAGCAATGCTATCTTTAGTTAAAAGGGTACTGCTGTGTTGCCTTGTTAATGTTTAGATTTTCTGCATAGTTTGCTTTTAGTGGAAATAGGAATGATTTGTGTTTCTTGAATTTTAGTTTAGAAATTGTAATTGTTAAGTTTATGTGCATGGATAAAACTTGCTATTCTTCAAAATACAAGCTTGCATGACCAAACCTTATGATACAACATAATTTGGAAAAACTTTTGCGAGGCAATAAAATTCTCAATTATGAAGTTTATTGACAAAATATATAGTTTCTAATGTGGTAGCCATGTTTAATATGGTCAAAATCTTTAGAAGTGTTGGACTCATGCTTGTAATTGAGACAAAATCCCAAGTTGGTGTCGGAGTCTCTTAGTTATTAAGTTTATTTTCTCCTTAGTTTCTTGACCCCTAATTTGCATAGGCCTTAAATATATTGAGCTGACTAAGAAAACTCCCCTCTGCATCAACTTTTTGAATAATGGTAAAAAAATTTAGTTTATGGCATGATTGCCAACCTCTCCTTAGTGTTTTGCAAATCTATTTTCTTGTATTTCCTATTTCTAGCTAGCAGTCTTGATCGTTGGTACATATTGCAGGTAGGGCAGTTCATCAACTGCCTGGTTGAGGCAAGAACTGAATTGCAGCGCAAGTATGTATTCGCTCAACAGGGATTTAAATAGCTCTCTGTTCTCCATTATCAATGTCCAATCGCATGCATGCTTCTGTGCCTTTTTCAGGGCAGAGATCATTCAGAGGAGTTTTAAGATAAAAAAAGCCTTGTTGTGCAAAGCTGACAGATCTTCTTTTGATCGTCTTTGCCAACAGGTGCGAACAACTATTGCTCAATCTCAGTTACTCATTGTCTTGCCTATTGACTAAAAGATGAGATTTTGTTTGGATGCAGATATGCAAACTGGAGATGGATCACAAGAGATTAGAGGAAGATGCAATCGTTTATAATCTACTTCAGGAGCAGCTTAAGCTCTCGCCAGCATATAAAATGGTATAAATACTTGGGCAATTTCAGCAATAGTGTAACTGTAATCTCCATCGATTATGTTGTTGCAGTTGCTCGAGGCTAGCGAAAACACAGAGGATAAAGTCGATTCTGACCATGCAACGGAACCTCCTGATATCACATTTGAGGAGCTGTTAGCTCAGGAAAAGAAGGATATGTTTTGGTCAGTACCTAATACATCCTTGCAAATTCTGGATATTTGCTGGCTGCATATTCATCTACTCAAGCATTTTACAGGCAAAAAAATCGAAAGCTGCGATGAATGTGGAAGATAGAAAACTGAATACCTTTCTGATGAACATATGATTCCCGGAGCGGAGTCTTTTGGGTGGTTGACTTGTATTCCTCTCATCGTGATCTTTTAACTTGTTTTGCAAAGCTCACTCACTGAATGTAGAGCTTATGAACTCGATCAAGTATAGAAAAGATACTACTACTGATAGCCTTCCACTCTGTTTGTTGATATTGGTGCTTGCTAATACTCAATCTTTACCTGTTGCATTGGAAGTTATAGTTGGTTAAACAATGGAAAAGATACTCTCTTGTTACAGTCAAAGATGTCTTCCATCTCCCAAGGACTTGATTGTCTTCACTGTTGCCACTCCTGTAGATATTAACAGAGTTAAATAGTCCCAATAAATTGGAAAGCACTTACCGCTGGTGGTTTAGAATTATGAAAAATTTCATCGGCTATCAAGGTGATCTAAAAGTTTAGTTTCTTGTGATTGTGTGTAACAATTTGGCTCCAACCATGGTGTCTATGGTTCTTGATGGAACACTTCCTACAACTCTCCAAATGTCTCCTGCCTGAGCAGCAAGCAGCACCGCCGCTGCTATCCAGGAGCAGTAGAACACCAGCGGCAAACCAGGCTCTTCAAGTGTCTTCCTTCTCCTCCGCAGCCGAGACCCACCGGTGATGGGGGAGAAGAAGTTATGCAGACAATTGAAGGCCTGGTTTGCGTCTAATGACCCAGCATGGATTGCAACAGTGAGGCTACTTGGTGTTCAGGCTGGTACGTACTGTGACTAGCCGATTACTACTGCAGAAGATGTTCTCCTCGTACTGGTCTTTTATAGAGAACAGGGACGTGCCCCAGGGGAGACAGGCCGCGTTCCGGCCGTGTGGAGAGCGCGGGCGCGCGTAGTACGCGGAAGCCATGACGCCGTTGATCGGAGGCGAAGTCTTCAAGACTTAGAAGAGGAAGTCATTCAATAATACGGGTTGACTTGGCTGGTCTATTGGTTTCTTCGGTTGGTAGGGTAGCAGCAAGTGGAGTGGAATATATGACCTGGTATTGCGCTGACTTCGTCTCATCGTTGAGGTTGACATCAAATTTAAGTTTGTGCGCAATTAAAAAAAAATGTTCAATCGGATAACATTTAACATGGGCGACCGATCTGATTCCTTGAAAGTTTTTTATAGGTCATTTGGTAAATTGAAATGTACTTACGACGGATGATCCAAAAATCAACATTCGTAGTTGCGTCTTATTTAAAAGAAAAATCTTTGTAAATGTATTATAGCTCGAAGGTCATAAGTTGATTCGGACGCTTTACTGTGGGATCGGTGGCGTCGATAGAAGAGGAGTGAATATCGACTTTTGTTTTCGTCATTTACATGGTCGATTTCATGACCATTTATAGAGAGGACTACAATTGATTAGGGTTGTATTGAGAGGTCACTATGTGGCGATAGCTGAGAGATGGCCATTTGGCGGCTTAGCAAATGTAGGACGAAAAAGGAAGCACGAGGATCATTAAGCCAAAAAGGTGCCCCTTCGAGCATCTCGAGGGTCCTTCAGTGTTCTGAAAACCGGACCGGACCGGGCGGTCGGACCGGTTGAACCGGAAACCGGCCAGATTTCCGGTCCGAGTTGACTCTGAAAACCGGCTACTCAACAACCGGATACGAACCGTTCTGAACCGGGCGGGAACCGGTGAACCGGACAAACCGGTCAAACCGGCTTGATTATTTTTATTTTGATTTTTTGATTTTTTTCCCCTTTTGCAGTTTTGCTTTCTTACTAAAAATGAAAATTGAAAAACAAAATTTCAAAAACCTAGTTTGCATTCACCCAAAGTCCCAAACGAACAAACCTGTTATTTGCTTGCAAGAGAGTCATCGCCGCCAGCCTCTCGCCGCGTCACCCTGCCTCTACCAATCTCGCCGCAGCGCCCTGCCTCCGCTAGCCTTGCCTCGTCGCCACTAGCCTCGGCCCGTCTCCAGCTTCGTTGCGTCGTCGTGCTGGCATATGATGGCAGCAAGATATGACATATTTGGATGTGTAATTTTACATGTGCTTTACTAGTGTCCCCTATTTAAGTGTTTATCGGTGAACAAATGCTATTGTGATATAGTTTTAACTTTTAATAAGATTCTTCAATTCGTATCCAGATTTCTTGAATCCAATGGTTTTAAACTTGAATTTTTTCTTTGAAACTAATTTTTTTTTCAAAAATACTGTACTGAGTTGCTGACAAAAATATATCACATGCTCGACCTAGTTAATCTAATCTTGAAGAAAATAGTTGGATACATTGTTAGTTTCATATATTTATATAAATACATGTTTTATTATATACCGGTTATATCCCGGTTGGACCCCCGGTTAAACCGGTTGAACCTCTGAACCTCTGAACCCTTGCTCCGACCGGTTCGATGTCCGGTCCGGTTCTCAGAACCTTGGTTATTAGTTATCCTAGTAATGAGAGACACTCAACCTCTATCTACCATTGTTTGTGAAAAGATATTCCTAAGTGCTCCTCCTACGGGTACTTTTTGTCGCCCGGGCAATATTGACCCTATCCCGCTTGGGTATCATTGAACTATGCCAAGTACTCCATGATCTACCGGGTCGCTTGGGCTCCCGAGCGATTGATTTCCTGAACGGTCTATCCCTGGCAGGCTATCCCAAGCAGACTATCCTTAGTAGGTTATGGAAGGACCCCAAGGTTCTGAGAACCGGACCGGACATCGAATCGGTCGGAGCAAGGGTTCAGAGGTTCAGAGGTTCAACCGGTTTAACCGGAGGTCCAACCGGGATATAACCGGTATATAATAAAGTATGTATTTATATAAATATATGAAACTAACAATTTATCCAACTACTTTCTTCAAGATTAGATCAACTAGGTCGTACATGTGATAAGTTTTTGTTAGCAACTTAGTACGGTATTATTGAAAAAAGATTAGTTTCAAAGAAAAATTCAAGTTTAAAACCATTGAATTCATGAAATCTGGATACGAATTGAAGAATCTTATTAGAAGTTAAAACTATATCACGATAGCATTTGTTCACCCATAAATACTTAAACAGGGGACACTAATAAAGCACATGCAAAATTGCACTTCCAAATATATCATATATTACTGCCTTCATATGCTAGCACGATGACGCAACGAGACTGAAGACGGGGCGAGGCTAGAGGCGGCGAGGCGAGGCCAGCAGAGGCAGAGCGGCGGTGACTCTCTTGCATGCAAACAGCAGGTTTATTCGTTTGGGACTTTGGGTGAAAGCAAACTAGGTTTTTGACATTTTGTTTTTCATTTTTCATTTTTCATTCTTTAATAAGAAAGCAAAACTAAAAAGGGAGAAAAAAATCAAAAAATGAAAAATAAAATAAACCAATCCGGTTTGACCGGTTTTTCCGGTTTGTCCGGTTCACCGGTTCCCGCCCGGTTCAGAACGGTTCGCATCCGGTTCTTGAGTAGCCGGTTTTCAGAGTCAACTCGGACCGGAAATCTGACCGGTTCCCGGTTCAACCGGTCCGACCCCCCGGTCCGGTCCGGTTTTCAGAACGCTGCTAATAACCTTTAAACGCCATCAAGATATAAAAAAGGTAGCATTATTAACAAGTAAATGTCTCAATAATAGTCTCCAATAATTAGGAATAATAACGGTAATGAATGAAATGTCATTAATATCATTAATGACAAGAAATGAAGGATCACAGTTGGAGAGTATCAGAGGAGTCCAAGAACCTTTGGGAAAGAGGGTTGCGTAATTCTCTAAACTCCGTTTGATTTGTTTCATTTTCCATTTTCATTTTCTAGAAAATCGCATTTTCTAGTTTTCTGGAAAATGATTTTTTTTTCATTCTCCAGTTTTCCAGAAAACGCTATGTTATTTTCTAGAAAATAAAGCTGGAAAATACAAACTAAACAGGTTTTCCAGAAAATCGCATTTTCTATAGAAAATGAAAATGAAAAACAGACTGGAAAATATAAACCAAACGCCCCCTTACTTTGTGATCTTTTCCGATGTCACTTTATCATTTTTCTTTAAAAGTCTTATTTTCAAGTTCCGATCCTCATCCCGCTCCCTCAACTTAGAAAGGAGGTTCGCATAATCAGGATCTACCGTCCACGCTATCGATTTCCAAAACAACAATCATAGTTGAGGGGTTAAATTAGAACATCTCCAATGCAACCTTTTTCAAAGCTTTATAAAATCAAAAAATAAAAAAAAAAATTGAACAAATTTGGATGTGAGATTTGAATTTTTTAATTAAGAGTTTCAAACTTTTTTTTTCACTCGGAGGAGTTAATGATTAATTATATTATTTTTTGTCATATTTGATCTTTTAAAATAATAATTTTTTTTAATTTGAAGAGAATAATAATTTTTTAGGTTTTTAATATGATATATTGAAAATAAAAAAAATTATCGAGAGATTTAATATTTAAGATCCTTTAATAGATTTTTTATATATTTATGTGATATTGATGTGAGAAATTGAAAACTAAAAAAAATCTTATTTACTATTAGAGATATCCTAGGTCGAACATTGGGACCGACAGTTCGAGTTCGTAACTCACTCCACCATCGACATCGACTTGCCTTTTGGCGAAGACGAGGAGGGCCAAACTCAGGCGTGTCGTCGCGCGCGCGCGGTAGGCGAGGTCGGCGACATTGACAGTGACGAGGAGGAGGCCGGCGGCGGGGAGCAAGCCAAGCGGGCAAGGGCGGCTTGCGGCGGGGCATTTCGTTGAATGCGGTTTTTTTTCCCCTATAAAAATACATTTTCCCCCTCCTTTTAGCCCGAATTATGGCCCAGCCCAAGACTTCGTCGCCTGTGTCTCTTTCTTCGATCTGGTAACGTCAAACCCTAGCATGCCCAACCAGTCCTGATCCAACGCTCCACGAGATCGAGGTCGCCATGGATGAATCTTGGAGGTTCCGGCCGCCTCAGGGTCGCCTTTGTCCCGTCTGTTCGGTCCACCACTTCCCTTTCTGCCAAATGCCGATGCCACCGCCGCCCCATGGATTCGATCATTATCGTCCCGAATTTCGCCGATTCAATTCAGGTCCCTCCCCGCCGTTCCCTCACCAGCCTCCTTTCTGGGACCACCGACCGCCGGCGCGGCCTCCGAGGCTGCACCCGCCGGAATCCTGGGGCATGAATCATGCTCTGGAGAGCGAGATATTCCGTCCTTTGAACCATCCAACGCAGCGTTTTCCCCAAGATGATGTTTTGGGAGAAACCTCCTGTAAAAGGATGCGTGTCGAAGAGCCACCAATGGGAACTCTCCATCCCCATCCCTATCGGTCATTCGATCGCAATGAGTTTGCTCCAGGGAGAATATCGACGGAGGATGAACGCAGAGTTAATCTGATTCGAGATCACGGGAAGATGAATGAAGGGAGGGTGCAATTTAAAGCCGAATTCCTACCCGTTCCATTCGCCCATGATGGATCTCAGGGTCAAGCTGGGGATGTCAGGGTGGATCATGGCTCTGATGTCTCGAAGTTTATCTCCGTTGGAAAAAGTGGTTCAAGTTTACCTCCAGAAACAACATTTGTCACCCCAAATCAAGCATCGCTGTCAAATGTATTTGATGCGCATCGGAGTTTTGCAGGAACTCTGACTTCTTATGGGGATGAGCAGTATCCATTCCGTGAAAGGTTGGATTTTGATCGAGTGGAGGCCTATGATGCACATTTGGGTGAGAGCAGGATTAACCGTTATGAAAACAGATATTCTGTAGGAGGTTCAGACGTTGAAAACTACGGAAATGCAAGACGCACGTCCAATGTTTTCTTTCAGCGGCATGGCAGCTATAGGGGTGACTACTCTGTGCCTAGGTACAATGTACCTCCTGTCACTGATGAGCTTCCTTTTCCTGTGAAGGGAGAACAAGCTACACACAATACATTAGACTGTGCACCACGAGATCAATTTGAGCAGAATGATTGCCTTGATGTTCGAGAGATTCATGCACCAAAAGATTACCATTATGGGCTGCCAAATGCTGAACATCCAGAACAAGGAAGTTATCTTCTTGGACGAGAGAAAAGTTCCTATCAAGCATTTGGGGACCCTACAGAAAGCAGATTTAAGCTACCCATCCAACACACAGGGACACTTAGATTTCCCTCTGAAACTAAAATCCCAGATATTAGTGATACTCAGAGACCACTAAAATCATTAAATTATCCATTGTCAGAAGACTCAAGTTCAGAGAATTTTGTTTTGCAAGGTCTCTCTAACCTTCCCACTATGAATAATGGTAATGGCATGACAAAAGATATGGGTCGAATGCACACAACTGGACTACATCTTTCTTTACCACCACCTCTTCCAGCTGCTCATGTTCCAGTGACATCTTCATTACCTAGTGTACCACCACCAGCATTGTTTCCTGTCCTAGCAAATGCTTCAGCAATGACATCCATTCCAACTAATAAAAAGTATCCTGACCCGCATATTTTACGACATTCTAGTGGCGATATACAGCAACCTCCTTTGGTTGAGACTGCACAGGTTCTCTGCATGATTCATATGCATTTACACTTTTCTTTTCTTGAACCTACTTGTTTTTGTTTTGAATATAGGTTCAATATATTTTGAGTTGTTTATTTATTTATCTGCTAATTGCTAACTGTGCCTTGGAGGATGGATGATGAATTGCAAAAGTTGATACATATTAGGATTGATGAATTAATGAGAAAGAATTACCCTTCAAGTTCTTTCCCTTATGAGCATATATATAGAGGATAAATAAATTTCTATACTCGACTAATGTAATTTAGTTATCCGAGCCAAACCAAACCAATCTTGAGATAACTAAATGGATTCTAACGATCTAAGGCAAATTTTAAATAAAATTTGCACTTTATGTTCATCGTAGAATATTTCTAGACTCCAATAAGCCTAATGCACTATAGCTGTCAAGAAGCACAAGACGAAAACCATAATAAGTACCTTGTCGCACAATCATACCTCAAAAACCTGGATTTGAGTTTCTCCTGAAATACATCAATCATGCCATAAATTGGTATTCCCATGAGTCATAAAGTGTAGAACAGATGACTTATGATTGATTGATTTTTTTTTTTTTTAATTCATCCCTGGAAGTATCCATCTTCCCTCTTCATTCATCAAAGGGTTGTACATGTGGTATTGTATGGTGCTGTATGCTATCTTAGAACCTTGTGGTGCCAATTTGTGACTAGGGGGCAAAATAGGAACCATGTGATGTAAGTGCATGCAATGGAAGAGAAGAGAAGGTCACGAGGAGAAGAGGTCTTGAAATTCGTATGCTGTGTCATGTTGTGAGCAGTGGTGGCAAAAGCTTGTGGTGAGGATTTGTTGAAATGTGTGGGGAAGAGAGGAAGCTAGGCTATGGTAGTGTCGTGAAAGAGAAGTGTAACGTTCATGAGTGGGTGGGGGATTGGGGTTAATTAAGATAATATAAATCACTTATACGGATGAATTCACTAATGGATACTTGAGTGAGTAGTTAGGTAATAGATAGTGATAACATGTTATAGGGTGAGAACAGTTAGTTAGTCGGTTGGAGGAATTAAGTGAAAATTTGGATAAAGATAAGTTATTAATAATGATAAGTAAAACTATTACTATTTTTTTGCTTAAATTAATGCTTGATAGTATGGGTGTGATTAGAAAGATAGCTCTTTCTTCTGTTAGTAAATATAAGTTATAATTTTTATTCTAAAATAACAAATGATCTTAATTATGTCATAACTTTATATATAATGTGGTTGATTAGATTTTATTGTCATAGATTATTATTTTATTGTTGTAATATGTTGAAACATAAAGTTAATTAAATATAATAGATTTTGAATACTAATGTAGATAAAATAATATAGTTATTCTTAATTATTATGTTATGTATAACATATGTTAAATATATAGTATTGATATGCATATATTAAATTTAAAAGTTTTTTTTAAAATTAACTTGAAAAGTTAAATTTTCTTAAATATAATATCAATATATTATGTATTTATAATCTATTACGTTTGGCATAATCAACAAATTGCAACTAAGAGACAACTTTGGAATCCACATTGCTCTTTAAAAAGATAAAAAAGGGAAAAAGAGAGAGGAGGAAATATGAATATAATTATTACTACTAATCCTATAAAGATATATATGTCGAAAGAGTATTCTTGGTACTTACTCAAGAGAAGAGGAAGAGTGACAAATCCACACGTGATCTTTAAATTTATGTTGACAGATTTGATTATGGAATATGGAGTTTGACTGATGAAAAAGAGATTGGGGTTCTGACAACTACGAAAGAGTGTTGAATAATTTACCTTGTGATAGTGGAAGATACTAATTATTTTTTATTTTGTTCTTCTTTCATTCATTTGGGAAAGAACCTTGCTTTCTTTTAAATTGATTTTGATGCCAATTCTTGATATTTCTCTTTCGTTGGCTTCAACCACATCACTGACTAGGAACATACTATCTAATCATGAAGAAAAGTTGCACCTAGATGGGCCTAGCTGAAGTTTTGTTCAAATCTAGAATATATCCTCATCTCATAACTTGAATATGGAGGTGGAAAGGATGATGCCAGTGGTTAGGTCACTAGAGCAAGAGGGATGGTTGGGTGATGGGGACTTAGGGTATTGGCTCTGTAAGTTTATATTATGTATATATTTTATTCTAAATCAAAGTCAAGTAAGATTATTTGAAAACTAGGTCTAAAACTTGAAATTGATTAGAGAACTGAATCCCACTCAAGGCCCCAACCCAGTTCAAGCAAAGAAAGTATTAATTTTTGTATACTAAGTTTCACTAGTTTTCTGTCAGCTACCTAGGTTCTTGAGATTTTTGTCCGGCCCTATTGTTTTGAGTTAATGTGAAAAGTCTGATTACCTTAACATATGTTAATTTATTTTATTTTGACCAATATTATTTGTTATTTAATTAGGTATGGGCAAGTTTATTCGCTTATTGCACATCTTGGTTCTGTATTAAATCCTGTGGATTTCCCATCTTTCTACGTTTTGTATTGTTTTGGCTTATATTATATCAGACTTTTTGCAAGATTTTCTTAGAGATTCCTGATGTTTGTCCTCATGGAATGATCAAACTATATAGGATTTACCTCTCATCCATCAAGCACCACTGAAACATTATCCTGATGGAGTGCCGAGAGTTTCCATCAATCATGCTGTCAATGCTAAGCCAACAGTTATCAATGCTTGTGACTTGTTTAAGCAACCTCTTCGTGCATCTCGACCTGATCATATTGTCATCATCCTACGTGGACTCCCAGGTTTAACTTTTTTTAACAGTGTTTTTGTTTCTCTGTGTTAAAATAAGAAGTACAAATAATTTTCTTATGATGGATGCTTATGAAATTTTCAAGTGTACACAACTTAAGCAATGTGCCTCTTGCATTTTACTATTTTCCGAAGTTATGTTTCCTTCTCTTGAAAACTTGTTGATATTTTTTTTGGCTTCAAATTTGATGATCTTGTGTCACTTGCTGACTATCAATTTCTACAGGTCTCTTTTTCTTTCACATAAACATTGAGGTTAGGTGGAAATAAATCGCCTTCTTAACTTTATAAAAAAGGAGAGTGGGCCGTTGACAGCCTCTAAAATTTTTTTTTCTTGCTTTTAAGTTTGGTTTGTTTTAACAACTTATCACGCTAAGGTGAAAAATGAAAATTGTGGTTGCTTTAATGAAACTTACCCACATCATGATTTCTCTTTCTTTGGCTTGTTTGAGACATTTGGATAAGTTTCTGCAAATAGTTGTTGATGCTAGTGAATGATCAGTAGAACTAAATCATATACTTTAGGGATGTATAACAAGATATGACATGTTCAAGGACGAAGTTAAGAGGTTTCAGGTTGTTGTTTGGCTAATAGGTTGTTTATTGATTAACTGTCTTGTTAAAAGTTTATCCATAGTAAAACCATAGACATGTGTTTCCTATGAGGGAAGGGTACACTAATGGAAAAGACGTGATAGAAAGATTTTCCCAATGACACTGATGGAAAGAAAGATGGGGAAAAAACTAGAAAAAAATAGGAAAAAATTAGTATTTTCTTGAATTTCCTTGAAGGGATAGAAAGAAGGAAAAAAAATTTCATTATATTTTATTTTTCCTCAAAATGAGAGATCTGATTTGTACAGAGAAATTAAGGGAAAGGCCCAGGAGACTTTCGTCTTATTTTATGTCCTACCCTACTGCCCTCCAAATATATGTCCATTTTCTCTCTCCTTGCTTATTTCCTTCTCTTCTTTCTCTCCTGGGACACAAAATCTATCTGTTAAATTTATTGTTACTTATAATAAGTTTATTAGCCTATCCCATTTAGTAGGATAAAGACTTGGTTGTTGTTGTTATAATAGGTTTATTGATTTTGTGTATAGTAATACTAAATACAGATAAGTTTTACTTGAGCTGTTTTTTTAAATTCTTTATTTCTGATAATCTGTCATTTTGTATTCTTGAAGTGAATTGTAAATATCACTTTCTCCTTTGCTAGGAGAATTTTGTTTATTAAACTATGAAAATATATTAACTATTCAATTATGGCATTTGTGCTAGTAGATGACCTCTTGCCCTGCAGAAGGTTATCTAAGATCGAAATCCTTCCTAGCAACAAAGAGGTTCATATGTTTGGAGTGTAGAATTGTAAGATCCTACAATTTAATTAAGATAATCTTTAGAACTATTTGAAAATTATAATTTATCATATATAGTACTTTTCATTATACAGTTTTTATGTTAACATTTTAAATTTTGTCACTCTAATAGCATAAAGCATAATTGAAATTACCGATATAGGAAATATATGAACAATACAATATAATTTTTAAAGTCTTGCACAATTTTATATAGCAAACATCGACTTTTATTAGATGGATGATAATTTTATGATGTATGACAATGGCAACAATTAAAAAGCATATCATATAATTGAAGATTTTCTCATAAGATACATTATGAAACAGATTAACTAGTTCCAGTAAATGTCAAGTTTTAAAAATGCTTGTCAAAGTAGTGTTAGATCTAGGGAAGAATATTGGATCAAGATCCTACATATGAATGACGAGGATGCGTTGTATTGGATCGGAAGTTTGTAAGATCGATTGATTCAGATCTTACTTGGGATTGGGATTGTTTAGTCAAATTTGTGTTGTAAAATCATATAATACTAAGACCTGGATCAATCTTAACTACCATGGCCCCTTATTCAAATGATTAGGCCTTTCAGTTGACTCAATGTTGTGTCGTAACTTTAATACAAGGTTGCTCTAGCTTCTGCATCATATTTTGCCTCCTTCATTTACTTCATGGTCCTTTCTTCTTTATATTTTCATCAAATCTAATGAAGACATTGGTTCACTGTCAAGATGGGGACGCAAATAGCAACTAGTTTTACATAAATCACTTGAGACAATCTCCTAATCCTTAACTCATTTTGCTTTTCTGATCTTTGTCATGTTCATGCTGATTGATATGATATCTATTTGGCTGATATTTTAGGTAGTGGAAAGAGCTATTTGGCTAAAGCATTGCGTGAAATTGAGATCGAGAATGGTGGAAATGCTCCGAGAATTCATGCAATGGATGACTATTTCATGGTTGAAGTTGAGAAGGTGACTTTACCATTAACTAACTTTTTAGGTGACTATGTTGAAGGTAATATTGCTAATTTTCTTGTTTTCTTGTCTTTTAGAATATTGATGACAATGAAGGTTTCAAAACCACCAGTTCATCCAGAGCCAAAAAACAAGCCACTAAGAAAGTGATTGAGTATTGTTATGAGTCAGAAATGGAAGAGGTGATGCATTAACAAACCACTTAGATTATTATTTTGTTTGTAGTACCAAAATATCACTCTTATCTTGTGGCTTGCTATGACTTTAGGTGGTCTCTTAAAGTAAAAAAGGAAGGTTTGAGTTTTTACTGACATGTGTATACCAATCCTTCTATTAGAAGTGAGTTACAAATATGGATCTATCTAGTCACCCACACTATCTAGATAAAAGAATTCTGTCATACCTACTTAATTTCATTCATAGATTGTCAATGGGCTTGTTTGAAGGGGAGCCTTAGCGCAACAGTAAAGTTGCTGTCGTGTGACCTTGAGGTTATGAGTTGAGTTGCAGAAACAACCTCTTATAATGCAGGGTAAGACTGTGTACAATAGACTCAATGTGGTCCGACTCTTCTCCGGGACCCCACATTGGTTGGAGTTTTGTGCATCAGGCCGCCCTTATTGTCAATGAGCCTGTCCCAACCAGTGTGAGTGGTGCCGGATTGGACCTTACATGGTACAATTAAGATTGTTCCAACCTAAATTACCATCCAACTTGAGCTTGGGCCCGAGATAATTTGTTTCAAGCTGATTTTTTAATATTTAAAAGTTTATTTAAAAATACTAAAAATTAATAAAATAGAATAAATACTATTAAAATTGGAAATTGATATTTTTATCATGTATTATTAAATCATTTAATGTTAAAAACTAACACACACATATATAAATCTGGGAAGCTAGGCTTGGTCTTCAGGCTATGTAGTTGTAGCTTATCCTGACCCACATGCGATTGGGTCGTGCTTGGCATGATCTGTATTGTGCCAGGTCACAAGCTGCTTGATCTAGTTGACTAATATTAATACCATGCCAATGAGTAAATGTTACTATGCTGGTTGTGTTGACAAAATTTTGACAGTCTCAATTGATTTTTTCTTTCTATAACTAATCCTTTAATTCCATCTGGTGGCGCTTGACCCATATACGGTTGGGTAATGCCTGGCACAACCTGTACTGTGCTGGTCATGGGCTGCCTGACCTAGTTGACTAGCACTAAATATCATGTCGACATGAGTAAATGTCACTATGCTACTCGTGGTGACACAATTTTGATGGTCTCGAATCTTTTTTCTATGTAGCCTTTTGGTCTACACAACTTCTTAGTGAATGTTACTATGCCGCTTGTGTTGGCAAAATTTTGACAGTCTCAATTGAGTTTTCTTTATATAACTAATCCTTTAATTCTATCTGGTGGTGCTTGACTCATATGGTTGGGTAATGGCTGGCACAACCTGTACTTTCTGATCATGGGCTGTCTGACCTGTTGACTAGTACTAAATATCATGTCGACATGAAATGCCACTATGCCACCCGTCTTGACACAATTTTGATTGTCTTGAATCTTTCCTCTATGCATCCTTTTGGTCTACACAACTTCTTTGCCTGGCCAGTCTTTATGCTCATATTTATACTTTTTTTTGTTCTTTTAAAATTGATTTCAATCTGGTTGTCTGTTGTCTAAATTAATCCTTAACTTTTGAGGCTGATGTCTGTTGTTTTTTGGATTTCAAATGCTGATAACATTGAGCCATTCCTTATTGAGGTGTACAACAACATTTCATTGAATTAACTCTGAGTTATGAGATATTTTGAACTGATCTGCTCTTTCATTATAGTCATAGACATTATAATTCAAATTGGTAGTCTGCTTCTTTCTTGGTCATGCAGACACTTACCTGAATTTTGAGCATGTTTCTTGTTGTTATTCTATGTACATGCACACATCTTTGTGTGTGTGTGTGTGGCCATTCCTTATTGAGGTGTACAACAACATTTCATTGAATTAACTCTGAGTTATGAGATATTTTGAACTGATCTGCTCTTTCATTATAGTCACAGACATTATAATTCAAATTGGTAGTCTGCTTCTTTCTTGGTCATGCAGACACTTACCTGAATTTTTGAGCATGTTTCTTGTTGTTATTCTATGTACATGCACACATCTTTGTGTGTGTGTGTGTGGCCATTCCTTATTGAGGTGTACAACAACATTTCATTGAATTAACTCTGAGTTATGAGATATTTTGAACTGATCTGCTCTTTCATTATAGTCATAGACATTATAATTCAAATTGGTAGTCTGCTTCTTTCTTGGTCAAGCAGACACTTACCTGAATTTTTGAGCATGTTTCTTGTTGTTATTCTATGTTGCTTTAACCCCAGTATAATGTACTTCTTATTAGTTTGATACTTTGATTATTGAAAACTCAAGTGATTGTTCATTTGCTAGCCATATCGGTCAAGCATGTTGAAGGCATTTAAGAAGACACTCGAAGAAGGGATATTCACATTTATAATTGGTATGAATTCACTGCTGAAGTGCTGCTTTTGTTTCTTTGAGTCCAGGTTCTATTTGTCTTTCAAGCTTTATTCTTTTTAACTTGGTTATAAGTATTGTTTTACCATAGTTATTAACATTTTTCTGCTTTCCTATCAACCCTCAAAGGTTTTGCTCCTTGCATTTCTTTGCTTTCATTAGCTGCAACCTGATATTGCTATGGATCATTTGGCACAGTCGTTTTGTTTGTGTGCTGTTTGTTATACAAGTGGTGGGAGAATTTATGTGCTTGAATGTTGAAAGAATCGAGCTAATCTATGAAAGAAATGACTGAACTAGGTGCTCCAGTGTTTTGGTACTGTGGATACATTAAGGCATTTTCTTTGGTATTAGATGAACTGGTGGATGCTGTGCTAAGCATTCTACGCTGCCTTCATTTTTTGCTAATCACTAATGCAGTATTGTCTGGCAACTGACCCGTTTATTGCTGGTATGTTTGCCTCATTTAGTGGATGACCGCAATCTGCGGGTAGCTGATTTTGCTCAGTTTTGGGCAATTGCAAAGGTATATTCTCTTTCTTTAGGCAAACTCTATGATGTTTATGTTTGAGATTTTTATGCTGGTCAAGGGATTGTTGACAATTTGCCTAGTAACTATAACATTAATGTAGTGTAATTTTCACTAACTCCTTAGTGATTCCTTTTATAACTGGATTTACACAACACTTATGTATATAACCCTTATTGAACACTTTGCAATCCTGCACATGCTGTTCTTTTATATCCATACAATATTTATGGGTGCGTGCTTCTTTTCTGTTTCCAATTTGGGAGATGTTGAAATTCTCAACTACTGTCCATTTGATAACTTTGTGCTGTTGTGCATGTTTGCTTGTCAGTTTTACCTACAAATTCATCAAACACTTTAACAGTTAAGTCTCTTGCATGGGTTTTTGCAGCAAAATCATCCTTTACTTGATCATATACAAGAAAATGACCATTTTATTTATTCCAATCATTTTATTTAATGCTTTAATTATTAGTACTGCTGTTAAATATTTAAGGTTGAGTTTCATTTAATGAGTTAGTGCCAGAGTAATGCTAAATTTCAGCAGGCTTTGATGAACTTGCCATCTAGGATTCCACTTCTGTCTGGCTTTTGTAAATCATTGCTCTAACTGTACATTTTAAAAGGACCTAGTCTATGTTTCTTATTTATGTGGGGTTGAATTATGGTGACAATTTATTATTCCTTATGCAAATTGTCTTGTCATTTATATAGCTTTCCATCTGAGTCAATTTTGATATGTATTTGTAAACTTGGATTTTGAGACTTGAGAACTTGAAACAAAATTATAAATAAATCAGTTTGACATCTGAAATTGACAAAGAATATGCTGGAAGTTGAACATAATTGTTAGGAATTAGTCACATTTACAGATTCTGAGGAAAAAGTAGAAATTGCTCAGTTATTTCTCAATCCCAAGCTGCAGTAAGAAGAGGGTTGCAGAGGGGATTACGATGAAGGTTTAGTTCACATGAGGCGCTTGTGTTTGAGAATTTTATTTTATTTTTCAAATAGTCATTTTCCCCCCTGTATTTGATTGTTCTCATAGTCACTTATTTTCCTGTTTTATATGTTTGATTGATATTAAAATAATTTAGTGACGCATAGAGCAATCATGATTCAGCTTGTGGGCTATCCTCAAGTCTGTTCCATTTTAATTTAGTTTTGTTACTTTTTATATGATATTCGTGAACAGTGCATCTACATATATGTTCTGTTATATTGGATTTTTATAACTATTAAATATTATATATATTATCTTAGCTTAAACATTTTATTCTTAAAATATGTAATTCTTTCAGTTTTATCCAAACTAAGTTAAAATTGGCCAATTTGGACTTATGGTTATGTACATTTGTTTAGGGAAAAATCATTCATTTTTTAAAAATTATTTTCCATGTTACAATTATGTTTGGTTTTATCCTATGATAAATTAAATTGAATATGGATATTGTTGAATTCAATCGTCAATAAGGTCAAATTGGGGCTACTTGTGGTCAAACTGGTGGTGGGTCTAATCAAGTTTATGGTAGGACACAATTCGGTATACATCCAAAGTATGAGAAAACTGAGATCGATTTGATTTCAAATTACTTTTGTTGTTTAATTTGGAGATTTATCGGATTTAGTTCATTCAGAGGCTGAGCAAAATAATAGAAACCGATGACTTTCTTGATTGTTCTCTTGAAAATTTGAGAGGTGTAGATTGCCTCCAACAAAGATATGAGCATGTAACATGAGGGCTTCTGTCAATGCCACGAGTGGAGGGTTGGACTTGTGTGTATACAAGGAGCTGAGTGAGAGGACGTGCACAAAGTGGCTAGTCCTTTAGCCTTTCAGCTTCTCCCTTCGATGGAGTAGGGCATTGACAAGGTGAGCAACTGATGACTTTGACCAGAGTGCAAGTTGGAATGGTCTTGGGGTTGAGGAAGAGGAAGGATGTCGCACAATAGCTCAACCCTCTCCTCCAGCAGTTAGATTTAGGTGAAGGGAGGCAACCAATAGGGAGTTGTGGATGACTAGAGTTACACAGGCTGACCTACATGATAAGTGTTGAGTAGTGGTGATTTCTTGATGAACTTAATAACACGAGATAGAGTCCACAAAACTGCTGACACCAAAACAATACAAATTGACTGATAAAAAAAGATAATCACAATTCAAAATAACAACATAAATACACTAGTGATTTTGTAGTTCAAGAAACCTTGAAACCCTTGGCGTGAACACTAGTGACTTTGACTTTGTAGCACTTACCCAAACACTATACTCAACTAATGGCCTATCTGCATAAATTTGAAGCAACAGGAAATCAATCCAAAATACTGTGTAGGAATGCACCAAATATAAAATGTATGCTTAAGAACATCAGGTTGCAAAACAATCAAACTGATCAACTGTTGCAAATGAATGTAACTGCAATAACAAGTAATCCAATCATGTCTAGGATATGAGAGTGTTCAAAGTGGTACCATGTCTCTACTCAAATTTTGGTGGATGAAAGTGAATAACTCACTAGTCACTATAACTTTCCGTGTGTAATGAAGAAATCTAGGCTAACATAGAAGTCTATTTAATTGATGAAACACCTATGGTTTGAAGTTCTTGGTATGCCAAATATTGTTTCTCAACATAATTTTGTTTTATAATTGCCAGTGGTAAGTTTAATATCCTTGGTGATTTCATGCTTCTCATTGTTGTCATTTTTCTTGAGCAGAGATCTGGGTATGAGGTATACTTGCTGGAAGCTCCATACAAGGATCCCATGGTGAGATAGCAACTAGCATTCTTATTTATATAGGTCAAGCAAACTATATTTTTTTCATTCTCGAACATTTACTGAAAAATTCAATTATTATCATCAAGGTTCTAAAATTCGCTAAGCGTTAGTCAGACGTCAGACTAGCGCCTAGTGCCTAAGCCGCCTAAGCGAGGACTAGGTGCCACTAGGAGGATTCTACGGTATTAATATAAATTACATAATAAATCATATTCTATAACTCTTACGATGAAGATGAAGTTTGGTACTAGCCGCTAGGACAAGCCAACAAATCGATTTTCTTGTTGGACCAAAGTTTAGGGCTTATAAAACTTAAGCCTAACACACACACACACACACACACACACACACACACACACACATAAAGATTACATTTCAGCTTTTTTTAATTGAGTTTTAAATTTAAAAGCCCAAACTAAAAAAAATCATGAAAACCCTGTAGTATTTCCGCAGCGCCTAGATGATTCGATTGATTAGTCAGCATCTAGGACCGCCTAATCCTGCCTAGGCTCCAAGGCCGCCTAGGCTGGCCGACTAGCATGTTTTCGATGCAGCTGGCTGGCGCCTAGCGCTTAGGCGGCCACCTAGGCTGATTTTTAGAACATTGATTGTCATGTATGTAACAACCTCAATACATATTTTTCTTACTTTGTTAGAGATCACCATGTCAACTTTGTGTTTGTCAATTTTCTGCCTGTTATCCATATTAAATTGATTGCTTCACTATTTTGTCTGTCAAGAAATTTTCTACTGCGTTTCTAGCTATTTTATGAAAACAATAAGTCATTTAAGTATGAGAATGTGCCTTAAAGAAGTTTCAAAAGATTATGCTCTCGTTCATTGACTGTCCCTTTGATAACCTCATCATTTTTATTTGAATCTCCTACATACCTTTGTTAATAAGAGTATTTTCATCTCCCTTTATTCCTCATGTTTCTCAGTTGTCAACTTGTCTAATGTAAAAAGTGATTTCTGTCATCCCCACACTTCATATTCTTCATTAATATTCATAATCATCATGACATGTAGGAACTTGAAGTGGCCTGGATTTAAACTTAAGGGTTTTGCAAATTACAATGTGAAGATTCATACCCCGCTCATTTATATCGTTTCTTTATATTTTAAACATCCAATTATATGATCTTGTTCTCACTACTGAATAGAAGTCTGCTGACTTTATTTTCTAATTAGCAATTGAACAAATAAGATTTTGGAACATTACTAGACTGTTTGATCTCAAACTAGTATAGAGTTAATGATGTTGTATGGCGTGCAACATTGCCACATTGGAATAACGTATCATAAGAAATATTCTGTTAGATGATTATATGCTTTTGATGCTTGTTACAACTGTTAGTTCCAAAATGAGTGGAAACGAAGGGGGACTTACGATTCATGTACACCATGTTCATAGTAACTTTGCCATATATGTGATAAATTAAGGTGCCGCATTAAACCAGTTAAGCTTAACATCCTATGGATGGATGCCTATATTATGAGAGGACCATAGAAATAGTTGATCTTTATTATTATCTAACATGCCGGTGAAGGTGAGTTATCTCTGTTTCATTTGATATTCTCATTCTCAAATCAGAGAATTTTGAATCTTTGATAGCTCATGTTTGTGTGCATCATTATAAGTTGTTTTTTTTTTAATGTTTATATCCTTTTTTATTCATGTGTGTGCAAACGACAGGGCTGTGCGGCTAGGAATGTGCATGGTTTTACACTAGAGGATGTGCAGAAGATGGCAGAAAAATGGGAAGAATCTCCACCTTTATACTTGCAAATTGATATTCAGGTCTCACAGTGTCATGGATCAAATGATTTTTGTTTCTACTAATTTCATTTAATGGTTTTTTTGGTAAATAAAATATCATTTGCAATTATTTATTACTATATCTTGAATCTGCAGTCATTATTTCATGGGGATGATTTGAATGAGCACTCCATTCAAGAGGTAAATTAGAATGGGAATCAGCTTTCGATGTATCTGTGCACATGATTTTTAACTTGCAATGCTAAGATCCTGTTCCTATCAATCTTAATAAATTACCTTTCAGGTTGACATGGACATCAATGACTCAGACTGTGACCACAGTAATGCTAAGTTGGAAGAGGAAAGCCTCAAGCTTGTAGAACCACAAACTGTGGATTTTGTGCAGAAACAAGGTACTGGACGAACTTTAACTTTGTTTTATACATATCATGTAAAGGCATTTTGTGCTCCACTATAGTGGATACTTAAAGGGTAGCCTGGTGCACGAAGCTTCTGCCAATGTGGGATCCCGGAGAAGAGTCAGACCACATTGGGTCTATTGTACATAACCTTTCCCTACATTACAAGAGACTGTTTCTGTGACCCGAACCCGTAACCACAAGGTCACATGGTAGCAACTTTACTATTGCGCCAAGGCTCCCCTTCACTATAATGGTTACTTAGAGCTGAATATTATCCACAAAAGTTGAACTGATTACCATTTTTTAAGATTATATTTGCTTTCTTGTTTCCCAGTTTTATTGTACATTGTCCCCGTATATAGCGTATAATGCCAAACTGGATTTTCCACCTTTGACTTCAAAATAATTTACTGGATGTTTACTTTCTAGCAAGTTGGTTGAAGATGTAGTGGTTACAAAAATCTTAATTTGGATGATGTGACATCAGAGTCAAGATTTATGTCTGTGTTTAAGAAGTGCTTCTATATCTAATTTTTTATCCAAATATTATCATGGACCTTTCATTTCAAAGAAAAAGTTCGGCTAATAGGAAGCAGGTGTTGTAGTTGCCTAAAAAGCAAATGGAAATTGTGTAGGAAAGTAAGGCAGAGTGCTTTGCCTTGTATTCTCTGTGCATGGATGAATGGAATAGAACTACGTGGAAGCACCCATCACTGGAGTTGTAGGGACCTAATGTTAGATGTGTATACTAAAAGACTTGTTCTTTTTATATATAAGATTATTTATATTTTTGAAAAGAGAATCACAACAACACAAGATGCGTATTTATATTAGTATATGCATAAAAGTCTTTTACTTTGCATTGTAGATAACATGGTGTATGGTGACACATGGAAGATCATGTATCAGTCCTTGCATAGTATAGCAGAATCACAGAGATGGTTAACCATCGGATGGTTATAGTATAATAGGTGTTTGTCTTGACCATAGAATCATAGGTGTGGTGCTAGCGACCAAGAGAGGTCATCCAATTGTACGACTTAATAATTGGATTAGACCTCAGATTATGGATTCAGGATTCAACTTTTTTACAGCATTGGATACCATGGCCACACTGATTGGACTCATTAGGTTGGAGTACAATGAAACATGGTGTAGGTTGATGCCTAATTACCTATCAGGTGGTGGTGGTTAGTGATGATTTAGTTTCTGGATAGTGAAGGAGGCTATAGTTGAAATAAGCACGGGAAGAAAATAATTCAGAAAATACTTTTCAGACACCTAAACTGTACTCAATAAAGTTGGACAATGAGTTTGGATGAAATGGATCTTGTCCTCAAGAATGGTAAGCGAATGCTATGTAGTTAAGAGTGGGGTCTGTGGAGAATTTCCTTTCATAATAAAAACTGACATGAGAGTATAACCATATTTAGTTTAGTTTAAATGAATGCATGTTAAAATTGGGAAATAGTTATGTCGGGATTTTTTTTTTGTTAATGAGAATGGTATTTGTGAATGTTTTAAAGTTTATGAATCAAATGATTTTTTTTTTCACATTTAATTCTCAGTTATCCATGGATTGCAATGGGATCCTTCGCTGCTATTACTAATATAATGTGTGGTTGATATTTCTTTTTTAATCCTTATTTATCTAGATTTATCAAAACTTGGAGAGAAGTGGGAATCTGATGAAGAGGAAGAGGAGCATACAAGAATCAAAGAATTGGGTTGTAGTAAATGGTCGAAGAACTTGGATGAGGAGGAAGATGAAAAACCTGGAGGTGTCGGAAAAAATTTAAATGCACTTTCTGGACTTATGCATGCTTATACTAATGGTGGAAAATTGGTTCACTGGGGTGATCAGGTAAGTGATCTTTATTTGATTTTGCTGCCCAAAAGGCAATGAAGTATCCAAATTATGTTAGTTGCTTAAAATAGCTTTGGGATTCTCCTGTCATCAAATTGTATAGGTGTCATTCATAATTTAATTTTCTTTCGCATTTTTTCATTAGCCGACCCCACCTAGTAAGATAAGGCTTGGTTGTTATTGCATCTTTTCATTGTGTTTATCATCTAAGTTATACGTGGTCAGCAATGCAATTGGAGCATATTGTCCTAGTATATGAAATCAAACCTAGATCATCAGTTATTAGTATTGTTTATGTTATGGCTTGTCGTGGTATTCCTTTGTAACTAGGGATAACTCCTAACTCACTAGTATATTTGTAAGCCCTCTTTGGCCTACTTTTGTACTTGCTGCAAGTGATTAGTGATATTCCCATTTCTTTTGTATTTAATCAGTCTTTCCATCCGTTTAGTTAAAAGAACAAATGCAATTGGTAAGAGAATACCTACTTGTTATCTTTGCATATGACATTTGCATTTGTGGAGTTAGCTATTGTGTTTTTGCTCTTGCAAGAAGTATCTGCCTCGGTTTTGCTGTCACTAGTATTCGCTTTCCACACCTATCACACCCCGACTCTATTGAAGTATGAATAGATTTCAATTAAGTTAATGTATTCTTAACTATATATCATGCTCATCAGGGACGGAGTCACGAATTTCATATTGGGGGCATGAAAAATGTGTGTTTAGATTGGAGGGGTACCCTTACCCCTCTTGCACTAAAAAATTAAAAGGGGAAGGGGCGTGCTTTTTTATAATGCCTTTATTTCCTGTAAATATGTTTTTTGGTGTACTTTGCATGGAATATATGCAAAATTTACCTTGCCTATAGTGGTAAACTTGTTTTGTTTCCTTTTTTACAGCTTAACAAAAGTGGTTTTTCAATTGGTGCTGCGAAGAAACACTCTTTGATCATTGGCCCAGGATCAGGATACAATTTGGTATGAATTTCTATTGGCTTGCTATCTGGTACTAAAATTGAATGATTATTTTATCTATATGATAAATGAAAATTAAAAAAAATTCCTTTTTTTGCATCCAGTGCAAGGAATTTCTGACATGATTACGTAGGTTATTCTATCGTATTGGACTTAGTTTTCTAAGATTAATGTTCTTGCTGTATATTTGTAGAGCACATTATGTTTATTTATGAGAGTGTAATTAGATTAATTTAAAGCTTGAATTGTGGATAAATAAAAATTGTAAAATAAGATTAATGACGGTAACAAGAAAATGATATATGGAATAGTTGAGATGAATGAATATGAAATCCTTGCAATTTTAGATATTAAAAGGACAAAAACCAACATGTAGAGGTACTTTTGAGTCATTGTAAAATGAGAGAAAATACGTTGAGATGCTATTGACATGTTCAAAGACAATTAATTCTATAGTTATCGGAGTTGGGTCTATTAGAGTGGATTATGTGCATGGGAAAAGAAAGGTAGATTCAAGGAAAACATTAGTTGGTATAATAAAAAATAATTTAATTCATTTGAATGCTACCAGTGATGTAGCCTTGCATATAGTTAAAATAAAAGTATAAGATTCATATAGGTAACCTCAAAGTAGTTCATTGGTTATTCCATCCCATTTGGGTTAGCTCTCCAGTTGTTTTGCATGTCTCCCAAAGAAGGTTGTTTTGATACCATCTGATTGTTTTTCCATGGTAACATTAGGGTTTATACTTGATCTGGTATATTCAGTCTTCTTGAATTTTGATAATACTTGGTACTTCAAATGAATGTTTTGATTTCTTGAGACCCATCATATTTTTGAGAAAGGCCGAACGCCGGCTATTTATGGAACGATTCGATTTATGGTTAAATGGTTTGCTTCGATAAGCAATGAACAGCGTGTTTCTTTCTTGCAGGCATCAAATCCAGTAGTTGAAAACCAGGACTCTGCAGAGACAACTAAGAACATCAGTACGAGTGAATCAAAGAGGCAGTTCAGTGAAAAACTTCGCGCTGAGCATGAGTCAATCAGAGCTGTTCTAAACAAAAGGCGGCAACGAATTGGAGGATGTTTTAACACTGAAGATGATTAGTTCAGTCCTGTCACAGTGCTGGTGTTCTTGATCCTCCATGATCATGGTTCTTCGAGAGCAAACATCGAGACAGCATCGGCGTTGATGTACCTGAAAAATGATCGAATTCAACTCCAGATTCAGGCTAGACGAAGCCAGTGATAACCTTGTGTTGTAGCATGGAAGGCAGCTTATTTTGATGGTCATTTTTCTTCTGTTTCATCTCACAGAGAAATTTACATTGTATTTAAACAGGAAAAAAATGATCTTTCATGTATATAGGATTTGAGTATAACATCCATAGACTATGGATTAAAACATTGAAGAACATCCATGGTTGACTTCTGTTCAAAATAATAATCATATTTATAAAAAAAATCCTGAAACTTTCAGAGGTGAGAATCTTCAGGTTAGCTCCATGAAAGTTTCGATCTGTCGCAAATGATGTTGTTTTACAACCTTTTGATTTGTTGGAAGGTAGGTCTAAAGCAACACGACAAAAGATCCTGATTTCATCGAATCTGGTGGAAACATTATAGGGGTGAAGTGAAATATATATTTGAAAACTCAGTGATAAATGACCTTTTTTTTCTTATTTCAAACGTGTAAGTTAAAATTTTGACAAAGTTTAAAAAGATAGAATTGATGAAAATTCCTGCGAGCCTCGACTTGGGCCACCTTCTAAGCTCGACACGTGTCAATCCCAACTCGTGCGGAGGGTGTCAAACTCGTGTGGCGTTTTACTTCCTCGCCAACGTAACGTAACGTAACGGAACGGAACCTTTTGAAACGGGTGGGGATATTTAATTAACTTAATTGGCTGGACGTGGACATGCATGCGCTGCATGGCAATTCCTCTACGTACGTGACGTGACTAAAGGAACAAAACTAAAGTAACTTTGTCGTTACCCATCTCATCCTTGGGCTCCCCTCCCCTCTCTTTTCTCCCGGAACTCTGATATAACGAGAGAATAATTAATTATTATTTTAGATATTTATGATTCGATTTTTAATTACGATGATATTTTTTATAAATATTTTTTCTCTAAATGAGACGCTAATTTTATGATATTGAACTTTTGGATTGTTCGTCGTGAGTATTTTCCGATTTATCTGACGATCAATAAAATTTTTTTGTGAAATCGGATCAATTGTCCAAACGTTATCCGACCTGGTTAATCTCTCCATTTTTAAAATATTTAAAAGAAAAAAAATCTAAAAAATGCATCCACAAATATAAATTGCAACTTTATTTTTCTTTTGAATTTTTAATTTGAAAATGGGATAAAAAAGAGAACGAAATCGAATTAATTGGCACCGCTCGATTAGGATCTTCCACTATGAAGGAGGATAATATAAATGATTATTTTTTAAACTTTTATTTTTGGAACTGTCCTTTCTTTTGACTGAAATAAGTTCTTCTAGATTGTCGTGTTGGAAGTTTTCTATTGGAGATGGTAAAAGAGAGCACTAAAAAAGGGTGATATATGAATTTGATCACTCATTTTTCCCATTTAATTTGTTGTAAAGAAAAATGTTTCGACGGTCAAAACATCACAAAAATATGCAGATTAACAAACACATTTTCTATTTATATTTGCATGCAAAGTCAAATTAGAGTTGATCTTTGGTAGGAATGAGCATCCCGGATGGGTATATAACACGGAAAAACTATACGATAGAGTCCGCCGAATATAGCTCTGAGGTCAGATCAATACTATTTCGAAAAAATATAACAGAGCTCCGACGTTAGATCAGTAATCGGGCTTCCGAGACTATCTCGGAAGAATGAAAGAAAGCCACCGAGATCAGATCGGAAATCGGGCTCTCAAGACTATCTCGGAAAAATGAATGAAGACCCTGAGGTCAACTCGGCAATCGGGACTTCGAGACTGACTCAGGTGAGTGGAGCTCAAAGGTCAACATAGGAGTCAGAAAGCCCGAATTCAAGTAGTCATTCTTCTTTCTAGAATAGGAAAGTCATCGGATAATTATTGCCCGCAACGCATGACAATTAAGGTCTTAATGATCGTAACCGCCGTTACTAAAATATAGGATATCTATCAAGTAACCGATGATTAAGGGACGTGGAGGAGAACGTGGGGACACGTATGACCAAGACCTTAGATATATAAGATGCCTCGGTATCCAAGTAAAGAGGATAAATTTTTCGAACTACTAGAAACTTTGATTCCTCGTTGTCCTTCGAAAGAGATAAGATTCCTGACTTGAACGTCGGAGTGGGCTCCATCGAAAAATCTTCCGGTGTGTCGCCTTTAATGCTCGTGTTAATCTTATAGGGCGTGAACATCTTCTCTCCATCATCATCGTCATGGGTTGCGCTTTGATAACTCGCCATCTCCGTCGTTCGCTTCCGGAACAATATTCATTTGTAATTTTAAAATAATTTCTCATACGTGTTCATAAGCGAAAAACTCTCCTATATATTAGTTATTAAAAAATAAACATTTATTAAAGAGAATCAAGTAAAATTAGAAAGCAAGAAATTGTAAAAACAACATCATAATATAAGAGAAATCATTTTCTAATATTATTTGAGAAGATTATATTATCTAAGTGGATGATCTCACTCATTAAACCCTTAAGAGGTAGACAAATTTCTTTTAATACAATGGAGTGGAATGATATGTAAATCAATCCATTTTTTAATCTAAATATCCAATTGTTTGAATCAATTAATTTTAGAGGTCACTGGCTTGTCTCTCATAGAAATTTCCTACTAAACCACCCAGGTAAATTGAGAATTGCTCGCGGATACCCATTAGTATAGGAGAATCCGAATATTTTTCATGTTATTTTTAGTACTTTTTGAGTTTTTTAGTATTTAAGATAATTTTGATATTTATGGGTTAGGGCTAATTTAGATCAACTCCCTATTATGTTAATTTCAATTTCTATTAAATATCTTAAAGAAAGAAAAGAAAGGAAAGAAATCCTCAATTGATTAATTTGTATATTGTAAATAAATAAAAAAATTCTTACAGAAAAGGAAATTTCTTAACCAAAATTAAAATTAATATAATAGGAGGTTGATATAGAATAATCCTAACTCAGAAATATCAAAAATATCTTAAATACTAAAATTCTCAAAAATATTAAAAATGACATGAAAGATCATTAAGTAGCTATGATTACTATTCTTTGAAATATTATTATTATTATTCTTTTTAAAAAAAAGACAAATCATTATGATCAAAATAAAATTCCTTCTAAACCATTCCAAAAGATCATTGCCTACAAGCTAATTAATTTTCCCTTGAATTTAGGGAACCTTCAAGCATAATATGAAACAAACAAATTCAAATGATTGAATCATGTCTCGCTCACTTTCCACATGCCACTTAACTATTCTTCCAAATTAATTGTGAAAGTCATTACTCATCATTCTCCTTTGACTTGATCAATTGTTTCAATGATGGTTCAACATTCCATTCCATTCCATTCCATTCCATTCTCTTATTTTATTAATTATCTTCCAAATCTTATATTTTCAAATGAATAGGAAAAATAACTTGAACAAGTGCGATGCCTTTGTTCTCAAAGAACTTTTGCACAAGGCAAATTGCTCACTTTGGGGCCACTGAAATAATAAAAGCTAATACTATATATATATATATATATATATATATATATATATATATATATATATATATATATATATATATATATATATATATATATATATATATATATATATTCACTTTTGACTAGCTAATTTATATATATTCACTTATATAGAAAGCAAGGATGCTTAATTTCTATATGATATTGTAATTTTGCATATTAAACAAAGATTATTCTAGTACATTATCTTTTACCTTACACTTTTGTATTATTTTTATTTTTATATTTGTTTTCAGAAGCAATAAGTGTGTAAATGCTGTTGATGGTGGTGGAACAAAAGGGATGTCACTTTAGACAGATCATTAATTAAAAAGTGGTCCATTATATATGATTCAGAAAAATATAATAGCGACAATTCTTTCTTAATTGTCATTATTAAGTTTTCTTTTCTAGAAAATTTATTGTCAATAATATTAATTATACATGACATGGTTGTAGAGAATTTTGTTAACATCTCTGGCGACTCCTGGTAGCATAATGATTATTTTACGGATTAATGAGTTAAGGGGAAGACAAGAAGAGAATTAAAAAAAACGAAAAGAAAATTCATCATTTGTTGAAAAAATAAACTTTGTTTATATATAGTTGATAGATATTGTATAGACCCGACCCTAAGACTAAAAAAGAAAAAAAAATCTTAAATTTTAGATCTCAATTTAAATTTGGTAAAGAAAAGAAAAAAATCTTATCAGATTTTTTTTTAGATAACTGAAATTAATAAAAATAATAAAAAGATTTCAAAAAAGATCTAAACGAATTTGGGGTAAAAAATTGACGGTAAAGGTTCTCTAGTAACAAATGTAATTTTTTTAATTATCTATCCATGATCGTTGATAAAATTTAATTCTAAATTATGAGTCAAAAATTATACACTAGCTCTAAAAAATTAAAAGAGCAATAATAGAGAGAGTGAAAATGAGAGAGTAAAAGTAAAATGAATGACATGACACTTTACATGCACACGTCCGATTATCGCTTGGACACCATCGGCGGCTTTCCGAATCAAACTATACCCTAGGGGACACGGTGAATCCGTCGGAAATCGCTGCATGCAAAGTGCCACGTCATTCACTTTACCTTTCACTCTCCCATTTTCACTTTCCCTATCATTTTTCAAATTAAAACCTCCTATATTGATGTGCATCATAATTAAGCTCTCGTGTCCAGCTCCATGCCATTTAAATAAAACATTCCTCTCCTAAATCTATTCTAATAATAATAATAGAACTTAATTTGTCGTTTCTTCTTCTCGCAAGATTCATCCATTATGGAAAACTCTCTAGAAAAAAACAAGAAAGAAAGAAAGAAAATCATGTGTGCAAAAGAAAGTTGACGTGCTCGATCAACAAATTAAGCACACACCAACTAATTGTCTTCCTTGTAATTCTATATAAATCCTCAGACCTGATCACTCGTTACCAGAGAACAGCTAGAGAAGATCAAGCTAAGTAGTTGAAGAAAGAAAGAAAGCAAGGCACACACCCCCTTTTGTTTTTTCTTCGATCGCCTGCAGTACTGCAGTTCAATTCCTTCACAATATAATTATGACCACCTGCTAGCTTCTAGCTTCCGCCACAAGTTGCAGCTTGTTAATGAATGTTTTTTCTAATCTGGAGAACAATTGAAGAAGAAGAAGAAGAAGAAGAAGAAGAAAGAATGGAGGAAAGGAAGCTCCTAATTGAGAGCTCAAACTTAACACTTCTTCTGCAGAACCAGAACCAGAGGATGTACGCCGGAGCACTACTCTTTCCTGGTATATATAAATATTTTCTTCTTCAATCTTTCTTTCTTTCTTTCTTTTGATTTAATTAATATTTATATATATATTATTTCTTCTCTGTTCTTAAAGTTTCTGCGACGAATCAAGTTCAGTCCGCCGCCTCATGGTCGGGGACGATGAGGCGGCCGCTGTTCAAGCCCGTCGAGTTGAACCACATCAGGGTCGACGACTCCGACGGCGACGGCGACGACGACGAGGACTACGACTACTCCCTTCGCCTGCGCCACGAAAGCAAGCGGCGGCTGACGAGCGACCAAGTTCGATCGCTGGAGAAGAGCTTCGAGCAGGACAACAAACTGGAGCCCCAGAGGAAAGCTCAGCTCGCAAAAACTCTCCGACTGAGGCCCAGGCAGATCGCGATATGGTTCCAGAACCGGCGAGCCCGGTGGAAGACGAAGCAGCTGGAGAAGGACTACGAGGCCTTGAGGTCCATCTACGAGAGTCTCAAGGTCGATCGCGAGTGCCTGATCAAGGAAAACGAAGAACTGAAAGCAGAGGTAATATTCAAAATCAATATATATAATCAATTAATTAATAACAATGCCATGCTTATTTCTCTCGATCGATCGATTGATCGATCGATCTCATGATCAGGTTCTTTCCCTCACCAAAAAGCTCCTCCTAAAGGACTCTGAGAGCACTACTACTCCCGGCGTTGATCATGAAGAGGGATATAACTACTACTCCATGCTGATGGACCTCGCTGGTTCATCGAATCACAAGTACAACAACTCCGATCGTCGGTCGTCGTCGCAGATCGGTGAGGTCGACGATGCTAGTGGTAGCTACGACTTGAGTCTTGAGGATGACTACTCGTGTGGCTATGGACTGCTTTGGTCATAATTGATTAACAAGAACAAGCTAGCTAGCTAGCTATTGTGAAAGGAAACATTATATTAATTAATAGATATAGTTCTTTAATTAGATCTCTTCTAAGCTCAATAATATTCTTAATTACGTTTAGAGTTTGCTGTTGTTCCATGCATGCCGGAAAATCAGATTCAATAGATGGATTTAAGAGGGAATTAAGAAAAGTATTAATTTACGGTACATTGTCCATCGCCTAAACTATGAATCAAGAATATGATGGGCAGTTAACTAGTATATAAAGTGTTACTATCCCGAGGGTCAATTCCTGATTATTAATCAGGTTGTCATATGAAATTTTTTATTTCAGCCCAAAGAGGACCTGAAATTTTATGGATATTTAGTTATTTTTTATGAGTTTTGGTTTTATGAAAGAATAGGTTATACTTTTTAGTTGTTTTCTTAAGAACAATTGCTTCCTATAATTTGCTTTCATACAGATAGTTGGGGATGTACGCATTGGTTATGTTGTTAAATTATAATAGTTTTTCATATTAAACATCAGTTTCTAGCAAATACTTTCAGGTCAAAGAGGGTCTGAAATGAAAAATTTCAAGCCCAAAGAGGTGTTATCTGATTGCAATAGGACCTACAAAAGTCCTATTACAACAAATTCTGAAAATATGAGTTGATGGTCCACAAGGAACCCAATTTTGCTATGCATTGTGTATGTAGTATCCAGATGAAACCTTTTTATTTCAAATTTAAACAAATGTAAGCATGTTTTGATCATACCTGAATATTTAAAAAAAATGAAAGGATTTTGTCACAGCTTGTAGAATTATATAAAAGATTACCCTATAAATAATTAATTTAATAAATCATGATTAAATATTATAAAAAATATTTTTAAAATGAAAAAAATTTTGAGTGCACGTTGGGCCTGAAGTAAGATGACTTCAGGCCCTGCGCGGGTTTGAATATGAAATCACGTATTTTGATAGGTTTTTATATATTAATATATTATTTAATATATTAATTTATATTAATCAAATAAAAAAAATATCTCTTTATATTTTTGAAATCATGCTGGAGGAGATGTTTCTTTTAACTGAAATATTTTTCTTTGTTTACCTTACGTTTTTTAGCCGATTCCCATAATATATTATTTTTAATTGAAAAGTCTGAAAAAGCAGGTTCAGATGTCTCGGAATTCTAACTAAGAAAGAGAAAGATAATTTTTTGCGAGAGGGGTATAAGAGGAAGATCACTTCAATCGCTGTGCCCTTTGGTAAAAATGAAACCTTAGTACGCCTTTTGATAATTCCTAATTCTCACGTGCACCCTTTGGTAAAAAGCTGAAAAAATTATATTCAATATAGAGAATAGTTCCTCAAATAGTTAAACAAGTATTTATATAGACTTTAGATTCTCCCATCAAAATTTTTTTTTACATGTAGATTACAATTCTTTATCTTGTAAATGAAAGAAAGTGATCCCTACAAAAAAAAAAAAAAAGAAGGAAAATTAAATAAGCTAATTTAGACCAATTCTGGTATAAATATCAGAATTATCAAAATAACCTTAAATATCATAAAAATTACTAAAAATAATAAAAAATATGTTCGAAAACTTCGAAAAGAACCTAAACAGTGTTATTTGACTCCGAAACTTAATTAACTGTTATGTGTTTTCCATAATAAATATAGATCTTTTAATTTTACGTAAACATTGATAAAATTTGATTCTGAATTTTAAATTAAAAATTATAATTCTTTAAAATTCAAAAGATGATATTAGATTAGATTGCTCATGCATCAAACTGATTGATCATTTCCATATATAATGCGTACTGTTTAACCTACTTCGACAACCTCAAATAGTTTTTTTTCCTCCACTATTTTAATTCTTATTTTAAAAATTATTAATTTTGTATATAAATCCTTAATTCAGCCAAAATTGAATAACGGAAAAGTAAGCTATCATATAAATCCGATCGATCTTTTGCACTAAATAAGTCGATCACGAGTTTAATAATTGAAGGTTTAATTAAGAATAAAACAATAATAATGTATATATTCTAGAGTGGCATTTAATAGTCTCTGGGGCTATGGTACAGTGGTAACGCGACTAATCGCTATCTCAAATATTCACGGTTTGATCCTCAGCTACGGCGTATTTGTAAGAATTTTTCCTCTAAATGAGGTTCGAATCTTAGGACGTTGAGCTTCCGATTTATCTTGACGGCAGATGGAAAACCTTTGTGAAGCCGAACCGATCGCTTAAAGTTGAAAAAACTTCGTTAATTGTTTTTTTAGAGTGCTATTTAATAATTTTAAATATTTAGATATTTTTAAGCAGTAGATAAATTTAGAAAAGTGAATTTTTTTTATGAGTGATGATAGGGACAATGAATTTGAGACAGTGAATGAGATAGTGAATGACGTGGCAATTATTGTGTACACGTCCGATCGTCGATCAGACACTACCGGCGGCCTTCGGCCGCCGCCCCGAACCAAACTATACCCTGGGGGGCACGGTGAACCCGTCGGGGATCGCCGCAATTGCGATCTCACATCATTGACCGTCGATTTCGATAGGTTCACCGTTGTCGGCGATCCTATCGAGTTCACCGTCCTCCGAAGGTATAGTTTGATTCAGGACGATAATCAGAGGCCATCGGTAGTGTCCGATCGGCGATCGGATGTGTACACATTAATTGCACGTCATTCACTGTCCCATTCACTGTTTCAAATTTCACTGTCTCAATCATTATTCTTTTTTTATTAATGTATTTGAGGATGTAAAGGATATAGACCACACAAATAAAATAAATAAATAAAATTAGCCCCTTTTGTAGAATTTAAACCCGGCCACTTTTCTTAGTCCAACACAAATTAAAGTCATTTGCAAAAGGTATAAAAAGAAATAAAGAGAAAAAAATTGACAACATCCATAACACATGTACACTTCCTTTTCTAATTTTAAACCTATTATCACAATGAAAAGGAAAAGAATGGAAAGAAAAAGAAAAGCAAAAGGAGTCATGGCTAAAAATTTATCAATTCAAGAAGAGTTCACCTACGGCACTCTAGCTATGCAAGCACATATTCCATGGCTAATTAAATTAGAAAAATGATCTACATAGCAAAAAATTGAACGTCTCAGGAAAAATTTTACGGCTTTTTATCAAAGAGCGTACCTAAGAATTGATATTTACTAAAAGACGTACCATGATTTCATTGTTACCAAAGAACACACTTATTTTAGTGAACTTCCTCTTATGCCCCTCCTGTCAAGTATTGCATGTCTTTCTCTTTCTCAGTAACGAATTCCGAGGCATCTCAATATGCTTTTTCAGATTTTTTATTTTAAAATAATATATTATGGAATCGGATAAAAAACGTAAGATAAAAATCGAAAAAATATTTCAATTAAAAAAATATCTCATCCAACGTGATTCCAAATATATACGGAGATCATTTTCTATATTTGATTAATATATCAAATAATATTTAATATATATATTAATATAAAAAAAACGTCTGAGCCTGAAATCTTTTGATTTCAGGCCCACGTTAGGCCTGAAATTAGATGATTCAGGCCTGACGTGGACTCAAATTTTTTTCTGTTTTAAAAATATATTAATATATATAAAAAAATCTATCAAAACACGTAATTTCAGATTAAAACGCAGCGTCTGAAGTCACACTAGGAGGGCTTGAACACATCTGTGTTCAGACCCTCCTTGGGCCTAAACACAATCTTGAATAAATGTAAATAAATTAAATAAAATAACAATAGTTCTAGTTAGAGTTGAGCTAGGAGATGATATTTTTGGTGTCCAAACTTCTAATGATTATAAATTATGTTGCAATAGGAGATTTTTAAGTCTATCAGCGAGTCTTCATCAAAATCCACTGATGGACCTAGGATATTTGGATTTCTCAAAATCCAATATCAATAGTTAGAGTTGAGCTAGGAGATGGTATTTTTGGTGTCCAAACTTCTAATGATTATAAATTATGTTGCAATAGGAGATTTTTAGGTCTATCAGTGAGTTTTCACCAAAACCCACTGACGGACTTAAGATATTTGGATTTCTCAAAATCCAGTATCAATAGTTTGAGTTGAGCTAGGAGATGGTATTTTTGGTGTCCAAACTTCTAATGATTATGAATTATATTGCAATAGGAGTTTTCTAGGATGAATCAGTGGGTTTGGTGAAAATACACTGATGGACCTAGGATACTTGGATTTCTCCATACTTGATATCTCTATTTAGAATTTTCTTAGTAGATGTTATTTCTGATGTGCATATTTATAGTACCAATAATTTTCAGTTATGTTCTCTAACCGTGTCAGTTGGCACACAAAGATGTATAAATATAACTGCATCTTGGGCACAGTTAAAAGAAACCTCTCTTTCAACATGATTTCAAAAATATAAAGAGATAATTTTTTATATTTGATTAATCTAAATTAATATAATAAATAATATTTAATAAATATATTAATATATAAAAAACCTATCAAAACACGTGATTTCAGATTCAAACGCAGGGTCTGAAGTCATCTTAGGAGGGCCTGAAGTCAAATAACTTCGGACCCTATAAATAATTAATTTAATAAATAATAATTAAATATAAAAAACATTTTTAAAATAAATGAATTTTCAGTGCCCTTGATGCAAGGCTTGGCTTCAGCATTGCATGAAGTATCAACAGAAGCACACGAAATATAAGAAAAATTGTTATACAAGCAAGCAGAGGTTGAGGACTCCCATGCTCAGATTGAGGAGTTGAGAATGACTATTATGAAAAATCAAGAAAGTTATGAGGAAATGCTAGAAAAGTTCAAAAATGAAAGAGTTTGACTTCAGGCCCAAGGGCACTGAATATTTATTTATTTTAAAAATATTTTTGCAAGCAGAGGTTGAGGACTCCCATGCTCAGATTGAGGAGTTGAGAATGACTATTATGAAAAATCAAGAAAGTTATGAGGAAATGCTGGAAAAGTTCAAAAACGAGAGAGTCTGACTTCAGGCCCTCCTTGGGCCTGAAGTCAAATGACTTCAGGCCCAAGGGCATTAAGAATTCATTTATTTTAAAAATATTTTTTTATATTTAATTATTATTTATTAAATTAATTATTTATAGGGTCTGAAGTTATTTGACTTCAGGCCCTCCTAGGATGACTTCAGACCCTGCGTTTGAATCTAAAATCACGTGTTTTGATAGGTTTTTTATATATTAATATATTTATTAAATATTATTTATTATATTAATTTAGATTAATCAAATATAAAAAATTATCTCTTTATATTTTTAAAATCATGTTGAAAGGGATCACTATGTGAAAATCAAGAATAGACTTCGCCACAGGTTACTTCGGCGAAATCTTTTAACGAAGTAATACATGTTAATCAACTTCGGTACTAAATTTGATGAAGTAAATTTCATTTTAAACTTCGTAGCATAAAAATTATGGGTTTTACTACTAATTTATTTGATATTTTACTTCTTAATAAATATTTGATGAAGTAATAAGTTACAAAATAAAATCCATAAATCTCTATACCGAAGTAATAAGTTTAAATCAATTAAAATATGTTTTCTTTTATAAATTATTTAATCGGTTTATATTTATATATGTTTAAAGTAATCCTTGAAACTCCTAAGTCCAACCTAACTTCGCGCACGACGCCTCCCGCTTCTCCCGACGACGCCCCGCCCCTTTTGCCCGACGACGCTCCTCCGTCCCCTGTTCCTGGTGATGCATGTCACACCTCCCCCTTCTGCACGACGACACGCATCCCCTCTTCCTAACGGCGCACAACCACCTTCCCCTCTTCCTGATAATGCACAAGTGCCTCCTCCTCTGCTCGAGGTTTCCATCGTCTCCTTCGCTTGTTCCTCTTCTTTTCCTTTCAGTTTTCTTCCCTCTCCCACCACCTTCTCTCCTTTCCCCACAGTGCCACTAGTTTTCTTCCTCTCTGTAGCACCGCCGAGTCTTCCCCTTTGAGGTTTTTTGGCCACGTACAGAAGAGGCAAGTGTTTTGTCACATTACTTCTATAAGGTGCTGTTGGTAATATCAAACTTTTATCAGTACGTGCATGATTATGGTACTTTAGTGTTGTACATCTTATGGGGTTTACGGTATAAAACCAATACTATTTCTCCAGGTAATGTTGTCTTGCCCTTTCTATAACATTGATGGATGTTTTCTTTTAAATCTTATTGACAGATGTCTACGTTTGGCTTTGTGTGAAGATTTTATAATTCCTATCATATTGGCTATTTGGTACACAAGCACCAAGAAAAATCTGATTTTTCGATGTTGTTCTGCCATTCCGTATCAGATTTTGATTTTCACTTTTCAAGTCATGATTGGTTTTATAGTGCTGGTTTTTATTATGTATTATAGTGTTGTTTAGATATAGTCCTAATTTTCATGCTTAGTTATAGTGCTATTTTTTAATATTATCTGGATGCTTGGTTTTCGTTCTGTAAAACTTGTAATTACATTGCTGAATTTAATTGCCAGTTTGCCTGAAAATTTGAAATTAGAGGTTTCAATAAGCTACAATTCTCTACTATTTTGCCAGTTATGTTGTCTTGTGCATTGATGGATTCGTTCATACTTGTGCATTGGCTTCCTCTCAGAAGGCTGTTTGTAGTTTGCAAGTGTTGTTCAAGCATTGAAGTTTGATGAAAGTCTCTTTGTGGTTGTGATAGAGTTTTCTGTGTTTGATACTTTAAGGTTAATTAAAGAATTTCTGGAGAGACTTGGATTTCACAGGATTCTAAGAGGAAAGTTTCCAAGGGGATCACTTTCTCTGCAAAAAGATGCTCAGTCGGCCATACTGTAAGATGATTGTTCATGTTTTACCATGTAGCCATAGGTATTGTTTGCATATTCCAGATTTTTATACTAATTTCCATCTCATCATCTTTTATATTTCAAATGGTTTCTGACGCATAGTAAGTCTCTTTTAGGCATTGCATTCTTTAATATTGCACCTGCTGTATTTTTATTGTACCTGCAAAATTTACTTATGTAGTCAATATGACTATCAGATTTCCTTTCCTCTTGTGCAATCTGTTCTTGTAGTCTGCTTTACGATAAAAATACCTTTGGTCCAAACCACCTTGCTTTGTCGAACAGTGGTGCGATGCTGGCTTTCTATGTCTATAGAATTGCAATCGACCGTTACAAAAAGGGTGAAAATGTGAAGCAGAGCTCAGAGAATTAGTGGCCATAATGGAGGTCTGGTTAGCTAAACCTTCTTACACAAGTTTACATACTGAACGTTGCTAATTAACATTATTTTTCATTACTATATCAAAAGATTGATTGATATAATCCAATGCTTCGAAAGGCCTAATCTATGGTCTTCTTTGATGAAGGACTCATTGAATAAGCGCAGACAATCCTGAAAGAGAGTAGCAGCTTTATAAAGCTTCAGAAATTTTGCCAAGTTGGAAGGATTTGCTTTATAAAAGCTTCTGAAATTTTGCCAAGTTGAAGGATTTGCTTTGTAAAAGCTTCTGAAATTTTGGCTCGCAGATGCTTATATTTCGTTTCTCTTTCACCATGTAAGTTTTAAGCATGTAGCTTGCTCTAACTACTGTTAAAAATGTCACAATTATCTTAGTTCCATATAAACGTAAGAGAAATGGAGCTTGAATTGTTTCGATGCACCAAAGCAGTTTAGATTAATGAATGTGGCGAGAGGATGTTGTCTTTTAGTAGTTATGAAGACTAGTTTGTTATATCATTTCTTGAATGTGAATGTGTCATGATATGAGATTAGCAGTTCCAACGACATCTATGTTGTGTTGGAATACAGCAGGTGCAACATTCAAATCATGTTGCTACAGACCAATTTTTACCCTCCAACTAGCACATTGACCCCTCTATGCTGTGAGTACAAAGTAAATGAACTTGATGTACTTAGAGAAGTTGCTTTTGCTACAATTTGATTGATTATTAAGTGATTTTCCTTGTATTGCAGGAAGTTGAGGATGCTCAGGAATACGTGAAAGTGTGATAGATTGTTTTGAAAGAGCTATTCTTCCAGACATTGATGAAGAAGAAAGGAAGAGAATTCTTCATTTTGTGATTGTTGGGGCTGGTCCAACTGGTGTCGAATTTGCAGCAGAGTTGCATGGCTTTTGTGTAGGTTGTGAAAAAAAATTTGATTGTATTTTGAGATTTATGAATACAACAGATTTTGGGTGAAGTTTGTTAATGTCTTTTATGAATACACTTTTGAGTTGTAAGAAATAGATATTTCTTATATATATATATATATATATATATATATGTGTGTGTGTGTGTGTGTGTGTGTGTGTGTGTATTTGTTTAATTTTGATGGTGAAAAATATTGTGTTGTAGTAATTCAAATAGATATTTTTGAAAAATATTGTGGTGAACAATATTTGTTTAATTAAAATTGTATTGTAACAAAACATGATGAATTACTTCGACAATACAAATAAATGGTGTAGTAATGCAATACAACAGACTTCGTCAAATTTAATTAGCAGCGTAGTTAAAAAAGATATTTACTTCGTCATTTTTTTAATTTGTGAAGTCGTTTGTATAAATTACTTCGCTAAATTTAAATATTTGTTATAGCAACATACACTCTAATACGTCTACATTATGCTGAAGTAATACAACAAAAAATACTTCGACCAATTCAAAATTTATAGAAGTAAAATTAAGATTTACTACACGAGAATAAAAAATTTATGAAGTCGTATAAATATTTTACTTCAGAAGTACTTATGAAGTTATATACGATCAACTACTTCAGCGAGATCGATGAAGTATTAGAGTCATTTTACTTCGAAAACGGTTCAACTTTGAACCGATTTTGAACCGGTGAAAGACTTCGGTATTTCATGGTGAAGTAAAAAACTGACCTTTTTACTTCACGCGCGTCTACTTCGGTAATTATCTACTTATTACTTCAGATAATATCCGAAGTCTATTATCAATTTTCACATAGTGGATGTTTCTTTTAACTGTGCCCAAGATGCAGATATTTATACATCTTTGTGTGCCAATTGATATGGTTAGAGAACATAACTGAAAATTATTGGTACTAAGTTTGCACATCAAAAATAACATCTGCTAAGTAAATTCTAAATAGAGATATCAAGTATGGAGAAATCCAAGTATCCTAGGTCCATCAGTGAGTTTTTACCGAAACCCACTGATTCATCCTAGAAAACTCCTATTGCAACATAATTCATAATCATTAGAAGTTTGGACACCAAAAATACCATCTCCTAGCTCAACTCTAACTATTGATATTGGATTTTGAGAAATCTAAATATCCTAAGTCCATCAGTGGATTTTGGTGAAAACTCACTGATATACCTAAAAATCTCCTATTGCAACATAATTTATAATCATTAGAAGTTTGGACACCAAAAATACCATCTCCTAGCTCAACTCTAACTATTGATATTGGATTTTGAGAAATCCAAATATCCTAGGTTCATCAGTGGGTTTTGGTAAAAACTCACTTATAGACCTAAAAATCTCATATTGCAACATAATTTATAATCATTAGAAGTTTGTACACCAAAAATGTCATCTCTTAGCTCAACTCTAACTATTGATATTAGATTTTGAGAAATCCAAATATCCTAGGTCCATCAGTGCGTTTTGATGAAAACCCACTGATAGACCTAAAAATCTCCTATTGCAACATAATTTATAATCATTAGAAGTTTGGATACCAAAAATACCATCTCCTAGCTCAACTCTAACTAGAACTATTGATATTTTATTTAATTTACTTACATTTATCCAAGATTGTGTTCAGGCCCAAGGAGGGCCTGAACACAGATGTGTTCAGGCCCTCCTAGCGTGACTTCGGACCTGCGTTTTAATATGAAATTACGTGTTTTGATAGGTTTTTTTATATATTAATATATTTTAAAATAGAAAAAAAATTTGAGTCCACATCGGGCCTGAATCATCTAATTTCAGGCCCAACGTAGGCCTGAAATCAAAAATTTCTAAACATTTAAACCAATTTATGTTTAAACCAACATGGTAAATATGTTCAAAAATTTCTAATCATTTAATAGATATAGAACTCATGGTAAATATGGTTTGGATTGCAATCCAACATGGTAAATCATCAATAATTGAAACCAATTTATGAGTCTCTAAACATATTAAATTATCAATAATGAAAATCAATTTCTGAATCTTCTAAACTGCTATCTTTGTCGTCATTAATTGGTATTATCCAGGATTGTTATTTTTGTCATCATTACTCTCTCAACAAATTCAATGCGACATGCAACACGTTGAGTTTGATTGTCAGTTAATGAAGCCGTTATCTATATAACAGTTTGGTGAAGATGTCAACCACTTGATCTTCTGTAGAGATGTAGAAGACTGATAATTGTTAATTAGTCGCTACACATTCTCATACAAAATGGAAATCTATCTTCATATGTTTTGTTCTAGCATAAAAGATTGGATTTACAGTAAGATATGTTGCTCCAATGTTATCATACTATATTTTAGGTATAGAATCAGTAGAAAGATGTAATTCTGAAAGAAAGGATTGAAGCCAAATGATTTTCGATGTTACATTGGCAATGACTTTATATTCAGATTCAGTACTTGATCTAGAGATAGTAGGTTGTTTTTAAGAATGCCATGAGATAAGATTTCGTCCAAGGAATATTACATATCCACCAGTAGAACGTTTATTTTCAGGAGTGTCGGCCCAATCCACATTACTAAATGCATTTAACTCTCGAAAGGAACGTCGATATAAAAAGAGACTATAATGAATATTGCCTTTGAGATAGCAAAGGATCCTTAACACCTTCCCAATGATGTTCAGTGGGAGAATGCATAAATTGACAAGCCCAATTGATAGCAAAAGCGATATCAAGATGTGTGATAGTGACATATTGTAAGACTCTAACAATGCTATGATATAATTGAGGATCAACCAAAATAGCTGATGATGAAGGTGAAGAAAAGTTTCCTATAACAATCGGTGTAGAAATAGGATGTGCACCATCCATTTTAGCTTGTTGAAGGATTCCAGCAATGTATTTGCTGTGTGAAAGGAGACAACTATCGGAACTCGAGAAAAGTTCAATACCAAAAAAGAAACTGGTTGTGCTGAGATCTCTAATGGTAAATTCCTGATTGAGAAGTTGGAGCAGAGAATTGATGCTTTCTTGATCATTGCCGGTTAGAAGAATATCATCCACAAAAATAAGGAGCAAAAGTAGAAAGCCGACATTACACTTATAAAATAAAGAAGAGTCAGTTTTTGAGCCAGAGAACCCTTGACTATGTAGCCAAGTAGAGAGACGATGAAACCATGCACGAGGGGCTTATCGAAGACCATATAATGATTTCTTCAACTGACAAACATGTGTTGGAAGTTGTAGACGAATAAATCCAGGCGGTTGCTCCACAAATACGATTTCCTCAAGCTGACCCTGAAGGAAGCGCCACTACTAGAAAAAATGCATTCAACATCAGTGAATCACTGTTGTCGTATGCCAAATACCACTGTTGTTAAATACCATGTTGTTAAAGGGGGGTCTACGACAACAGTGAATCACTGTTGTCGTTTGGTCTACGACAACAGTTTGACAACAGTTTTCCACTGTTGTCGTATATCACATTCGACAACATTTTGACAACAGTTTTTCATTGTTGTCTTTTATTATATTCGACAACAGTTTTATAACCGTTGTCGTATATCAATAACAACAGTTTATCACTGTTGTCGTTTAGGGTTTTCACTATTGTCGTTTAGATGAGTTTTAACAACGGTGTTTCACTGTTATCATATACCATATTCACCGTTGTCTTCTATTATATTCGATAACAGTTTTACCTATATAGCACTGTTGTCGTTTATCTACAACAACAGTTTAGCTTTAAAAAAACCTGTTGTGCGTTTGTACTGTTCCACAACAGTTTCATACCAATTTGACAACAAAGATATTTCCATTATATTTTCAATTAAAAGGCAATAATTTAACCTCGAAACAAAAACTATATATATCAAACATCATCAACATATTTACAATAAAGATCCACCACAACCTTTCTACAGACGAAACCACAAAAGTATCTTCTGTCCAAAAACCTTTCTACAGACGAAACCACTAAAGTATCTTCTGACCCAAATTACAAGAGTTCAAATTATATATAATTCTGACCCAACTAAACTTACAATGAAGTTCAAATCACAAAAATTATAGCTTGGAAGGTCAGATTAATGGTCTTCGAACATGATCACGAACAAGTCCCTGCAGTTGGAAAAAAGAGAACAAACACTCTAATTAGTTATTCTATTAAATGCATATGCCCAATAAAAAATGATCCATGAAGATATGTATCAACAAACAACAAAAATAACAAACAAACAAACAAACAAACAAACAAAAAAGATATGCATGTATCAGCACTTGCAATTATAAGGAAACTGCTAGCTTGGCTTATCTAGACATTTACAGCCTTGCAACCACTTTTCAAGGAAAATACTCAGACGACCATATTAAATATCTGACACATGTTCTTGATTGATTGTTTGTGATTCAGAATCATATTCTGAATCACAAACTGTGTCTGTTTAGGCAAATAAAAAAATATATTGAAGAATTGCATCCAATCAGGGATGTTAGGCAGAACTGCTGAAGCTCCAAAATATATTGAAAAAAAATGTATTGAAGGAATTTCTATTGGATGAATTTGTTCATATTTATGTTAATTTCATACGATCATACAATTAGTCATGCCAAATTCAGTCTGTCCACTACTATTTCGAGTAATATGATATTTGAATTGAATCGTATCTAGTAGTAAATGCAGCTTGTTGAAAAGTTTAATTCCTAGTGATGAGTTCAGTGATCTGTAGTGGTGATTAGTTTATCCTCCTTAAATGAGAACACTTGAAAGGCTAGGCTGCAAATTCAAGTAGAGATGCAAGAAAGCAACTAAATATCAAGTTTCTGTAGGTTTTAGACCACAATATTAAAAGGAATTTGGCCAAACTAGTACGACTCTATTGTTCAACGAATCTACTTGAACATCTAAGTAACTTTCATGTCCACTAAACTAATTGTTCTCCAACGTATAAAAAATAATCTCAGGTTACAACATCTCTAAAAAAAATATTGTTGATGTATATTGTTTGATTCAAGGGAATATCACCCGAAAGCTTAGTAACTAACATTTACAAGGAAAAGTTTAAACCTTAGTAACTAACATTTACATACCTATTATCAAATATAATCCTGTATACAATCAGCTATCGCGGAGCGCACTTCATCAATTTCATCTTGGGAGTACTCTGCTTTTGCAAACTATGAACAAAAACACATTATATGATTGTACAGAATAAAACATAACAACTTGAAAAAATTTATAACTAGATATATTTGAGATAATAAAGAAATTATTACTATCGTTCGGAATGCATCCCCCTCGATTGATGTAGCTTCTTCAGTAATTTGCTTCATAAATCTCATCACATAATATCCACATTGTTTGGCATCCGGTTGCCTAGGAACCTAAGGCAAAGATAATTCATATTTTTAATGCTTAAAATACCAATATTATACACAATAAATTTTTTTGATTTAAATAGAAGTACAAATACCTTAATCACTTCCCACTGTACTTGTTTTCTTCCATTTCTTCCTTGGAACGAATTAATTAATTAAACAATTTTATTGCCCTTCAATTATACATTAGGTACAATAGTTGATAAACTATTGTTTTAAGACTAATTTAGATGCATACTAACAAAAAACATATATAAACTCACATTTCCACAACATATTTCCAATCGTTATCATGAATACGAGGACCTTGGGAATCCAATAAGTAAACAATCTCCTTATAAGGATTAATGAGAGTGAGAGTCTAATGGAAACTACACAGAAGTATAGTCAAATTCATCGGGCAAATTTACTAAATCATTAATTACCTTATTGTCTACTTATTCTAGTCAAGTGAAACATTCGATATAGTCAAATTTACTAAATCATTAATTACCTTATTGTCTACTTATTTCTGAAAGAACAAAAAAATAAACTTACAATGAAGTCGACGGATATGCGCGTAAGGACAAAAGTCATCCAATCTTCTTTTGAAATCCCATAACCACTAGGCGGTTCATTCAATTCATCGGGCTTGTCTAGCTTGTTCGAAATGAATGTTTGAGTGAGATGCAATTTGTACTGACGCCATTTATTACTGGCTGAACTCAAACAACCCTTCTTCCAAGTTGGGGGAACTTCGTATGTCAACTATAAAACACAAAGTTGGAAATGCAGTAAAAAAATTCACCTAAGAAAACAAAATGAATACTAACACTTGACCAAACCTACTCACGTACTTTAACAGATTCCCATATTAATTCTTTAATTTCATTTGGTACTAGCCTCCAAGTCTTGTATGTAATCTTCACCTTCTCTCTTGCAAGCAAACCGATGTAACTCTGCATCTCACTCGCAGCCTTCCCTACTGGTAGTCCAAGTTTAGTAAATCTCACCGGCTTTCTAATTCCTTGCACTCTATGTCTAGCAAGCTTATCTAGACTTGTACATCCTCTAGATATTCTTGTTGTTACTGTTTCTGTAGAGTCCACCATTTGCTCAGTGGATGTAGAGATGATTTTTCCTTTTCCCTTATCTGTCATTGAATCCTATCATTAGCAATATAGATTTAGAACAATTGCAATGAGAGCTTCTCTAATATCTAATGAAAATATATAACTTACCTGATTGCTGGTGGTTGCAACTACGATTTTGTGTTTGTTCTTCGCCGTCATTGAATCCTATTTATCATTAGCAATTGAAATTTACAACAATAGAATTTTTGGCCTACAAGAAAGTAAAAGCACGGATACTCAGATATTATCTTGTAATCTTAACAAATCAACATGGGCCAGTAGTTTGTCAATGACCAATTTTAAAAAAAAATTGAGGCACAATTGTCCTTGCTGAAAGTGTTTTAGTAGAAAGTGAGGTTTTAAATACTCTTCACTTGTGCATGATAGACAATAAATCAAATACCTAACATAAAGGGCTCTGTTAAAGATGCCCTCCCCCTTTTTGAGTTAAAGATGCGTGCTGGACTTCTGAAGTAAGCATATCTTCTGTCAAAGGAGGAGGAAGGGAAGTTGATGCTTGGAAGCATGCAGCAAATTCTTCACTCGCCGCATCGACATCGCAAGTGCACATGGAATCCCCTAAAACAGCTCTCAGATGAATGCATGTTTCTTCTTGCCTGTTCTTTGTGTGGAGAAGTCCCCTGAAACCGCATAAAGATATCAGTAGCTTAGGATGGACTATAAACATGACAACTCAGGTTAAATGTGTATTAACTTTGCAATTTCAATAACAAGAACTAACATCTCACCTTTTCTCCCTCTCCCTCTATCACTATATATACTTCTAACTCAAACCAACTCAATTCATCCAACTACAGAATCCATTAGTTTAATCTAAACAAGTCCATATCATCATAACATATGTTTCTTCTCATTCTATCATCTATTAAGATGATGCATAATTGATTCTGAATAGAGTATCTTATTTATCTTTTGTTTAGATGAAGCTTCTGAATTGTTTAACAGTCTGCTCCACAAAGTGACTGATCCAACAAATTTTTTATAAAATCTTTCTATTAATCGAAGGCCCATATGATAATCAAACAAGAGATATGGAATAATCTTACACTGGTTTTCAAGATGTAATTTAACCCTCAAAGTTTTTGGTATTATGCTTGAGAATAATGATGGTGGTTTATGAAACTTGCTTGACTATGCTACCAAAAGTGAAAACCCAACTCCTCGCATTCATCACGATATTTTAAATGTTGCCAAAATGAACATTTGGTAGAGAATGCTAAAGGCTAAATATTAGACCTACATCCTAAAGTCTACTAACAAGAAGCTTACTCATCATTAGGAACTCTTGTTGCTAAATAAGCAACTTGTATGTTAGCAACGGTGCATCTAAAGACCCGCCTGATCAACTTCAACATGGTGAAGTAGTTTTCTTTACAATTTTTAACTTATTGGACAATAACTCTCATGAGCTAATGGCACCACAACATTCAGCAACAGATGATTAGAATACATGAACTCGCACTATATAAAACAGACATCCTATCACTGCCAGAGATTGAAAAGAATAGGAACCTAGTGTCGGTGATTAAGAACAGGTCTACGACTCTCCCATCTGGTGTAGTCGAAACCTTCACCCTCCAAATTGTAAGCTCCAGCTCACATAACACCTCTGTGACATCTGCAATTTTCAAACCAAACTTGGAATAGACATCCAAAATTGATCAACCAAGTGCTATTCTAATGGCAATAAAATGCCCATAAGATTCAGATGCTATGAAAAAAAGAATCTACATGGCACAATAAAAATTGAAAGCAAAATCTGATCTGAAAAAGTGCCTGTAAAAATTGCTTGGGGAAGGAGAAGCTGAAATGATTCAAGATGTAAAAAATGTTCTATCACTGTTGAGAGAAAAGACAATTTAAAGTAGGATATCACAGTATCCCGACAGCATTTGAATAGATGACAATAAATGATAGCTCCTACAACGACCTATGGCTGCTGATGGGAAACTCTTATGGGGCTGGGCCGGTCACCCGAGGTTGAAAAACCTCGTTAATTTTTTTTTTTTACAACGACCTATGGCCTACACATGAAAGGGTCAAAACAGAACTATATTATCTACTACTACAAAATAAAATAAAATAAAATAAATAGAGGTAATATCCATAAGTTTGATTGAAAGAAGTCAAAGAAAGAATATATTAAGAAAGAAAAAGTTAAGTTTGCTCAATGGAAGGCAAACAGAAGATAGAAACTACAAAGAAACTTCAGAGATCTAAAATAAACTAAGCAGCAATAGGAGGAGAAAACAAGAGGAAAAATCCGACACATGAACAGGATAAGATTGAGTGGAAGCAAAGGTTACCATGCAACAGGCCCGTCCTGTCATAGCAGGAGAACTTAAGTAGAAAAACTTGCGGTTTCTGATCGGTAGCCATCTCCTGGTGCTTGCTAAAGTAGTAGATCTCATTCCCGAATGGCAGGGATGCAGGCGGGCACGCTTCCACCAGTCTCTTCTTCAACAAATTCCACCTTGTCGCCTTCCTTCCTCTCTCCACAACCCAGAAAAGCACATAACACCATCTCCCATCCGTGCTGAAATCTAAACGATTCGCGTTTCAGTTTCTTCCCGAAAATCGCATCAAAATCGAATCTTTGTTTGAAAAAAAAAACAGATAAAGAAATCATAACAGAAATCGCATCTTTAACTCAAAAAGGGGGAGATTATCTTTAACTCAAAAAGGGGGAGATCACAACCAAGCCTTACCTAAAAACCCACACACCAAGCTTTCCTCTGCCCCTTTCTGTTTCGATCAGAAGAAACCCAGCCACATGCAAGAGCACTAATTTCCAAAAATCCCTAGGAAGAGGGATAGGTTAGCTCCAACTCACGGTACCAAAAATATTCAATAGCGATCTCAACTCACTAGGAGGGCCGCTGGCAGTGGCACTCAGCCCGGAAGGAGCAATTCGCCTGTCGTAGCTAGTGATGAAGATGCGGTGTTGACGCAGGGTACTGCTTGCCTAGGCATCAGTAGCTAGGGCACACGATCGAGGAAGAAGAAAAGGTAAGTGAGGAGGCGTCGCCTCCTTGCTTGCTCGATGAAGAAGAAGAGAGCGAGAGGAGTCGGGGCTCACCTCGCGAGGGTGAAAGGAAGCGCCGCTCTCGGGGCTTCCTTGGACTCGGGCGATGAAGAAGGGGGAGAGGCGTCGACTCGTGGCTGCGAGGGGTTTGTGTGAGAGAAGCAGAAATGGTCGGGGGTTTGGGTGGTTGGCGGGCAAGAGAAAAGATTAGGGGTTTGTGCGACGAGAAAAAAGATGATTAAGGATTGAAAAATAAGAGAATGAGGATTCAATAGTTCGTTATTTTTTTGCAGTTGGATATCCACCGTTGATTTTGTTTATTGCTTGAACAACACAACAATACAACAACAACATTTTAATATAACTGTTGTCTATTGCCATAATAGACAACAGTTTATCACATCAGTTGTTGTAAATCCCGCCTATAGACAACAGTTATTTTATAATTGTTATCGTTGAGTATACATACGACAACATTTTATTATTATTGTTGTCTTTTTACGTATACAGACCAACAACAACAACGGTTAATACTAAAACTGTTGTTAAATTGACATAAGATAACACTTTATCAAAAAACCGTTGTCGATTATGTGTTGTTGAATGCAAAAATTCTAGTAGTAGCCATTAGAAATATCTAATTGGTGTATCGATCAGTTGACGCTAACAACTATAGATAGTATTAATCTAATAGTTGTTATCTTAATAACTAGACTGAATGTATCATTAAAATCAATTCTTGACTGTTGATTGAATTCTTTTGCCACAAGAAGAGCTTTATACTGTTCAAGAGATCTATCAGTATGATACTTGAGACGGAAGACCCATTTGGATCTGATAATGTTCATAGAGGTAGTGCGAGGAACTAAGCACCAAGTACCATTTCGAAGAAGAGTATCAAATTTTGTAGTCATAAATGCACGACAATTTGGATCCTTAACAACTTGTGTAAACCATGTTGGTTTGATAGATTTTGAAGAGACCACAAGAGCCTTTGGAAGGGGATATCGAGTCGGTTTTGGTGGATATCGTGCATAGATATTGCTTAAGGGAAGTGTGCGCTGAGGGACATCATTATCAGAATCACTTGTCGAAGAAGGTGATGGGGCAAGACTGGGGATGAGAAAATTCGATACGTAGCATATCTGAAGAAGGAAGTAGATTATTCTCATAATTAAATGACGTGTCAGAAGAACCAGAAGGGGAGGCCTCAATGATTGGCGAAGATGGAGCTGGACCCAAAATACCATTGCCTTGTGTAAAAATATTATTTTCCGATAGAGGAGATAAATGTCTCATGCTTGTTGTAAGGGTGGGTGGTACCAAATATATGCCACCTGTCTCTGGAGGAGAGACCGAGGAAGCCATTGAGAAAGGAAAAAGAGACTCGTCAAAAATAACATGTCGGGAAATATAAATTCGCTTGGTCGGTATATATAAGCAATGATATTCATGATACAAATTGTTATAACCAAGGAAAATACACTGTTGTGAACGGGCGTAGAACTTATGTTTAGAGTATGGATGTTACCATAGATAACATGCACAACCAAAGACTCGAAGACATATATAAATGGGAGATTGATTATAAAGCTTTTCTAGTGGACACTTTTGATCCAGCAATGGAGTGGGAAGGCGATTTATGAGGTAAATTGCAGTGCTAACAGCTTCATCCCAGAATTTACGAGGAATTGATGTATGATTAAGAAGAGTTAAAGTTGTTTCCACTATATGTAGATGCTTTCTTTTGACAAAACCATTTTGTTCATGAGTATGAGGATAAGAGACTCGATAGACAATTTCACAAGAGATAAGATGACAATGAAGAACTTGATATTCACTCCCCAATCAGAATGAAATGCAAGTATTTTGCAATCAAAATAATGTTTAACTTGAATTTGAAAACGATAAAATATGTCAAATAAATCAGACCTTCGCTTCATAGGATAGAGCCAAGTGAATTGCTAAAATGATCAATGAAAGAGACATAATATAGAAATCCTTGATTAGATATGATAGGTGCAGGACCCTAAATATCAGACTAAATTATTTCAAATGGAAACTTCGAAATATGATTAGATGGAGAAAAAGATCACTTATGACTCTTGACTTCTAAGCATGCCTTACATAAATGAGGTGATGAGATATATGAAGTAGGCAAACTAAATTGACATATGATTCTTTGAACAATACGAAGAGAAAGATGACCAAGATGAGTATGTCAAACTGGTTTATTAGTTCGTTCACCAATAAAACTTTAAAAGAAAGACATTGAAGATGATAAATACTATTTTTAACTTTGGCATGAAGTAGAGTAGTGCATGTAACTCTATGTTTCTCAAGACAATGATCAGGATGAAATTCAATGAAAACATTATTATCAAGACTAAATTGACGTGTAGAAAATAATTTTTAATAATAGACGAATAATGAAAAATATTGTGCATGTGAAAAGTTCGATTAGATGACCGAAAATATGTATTTCCATAATTAGCAGTTTGTAAACTTGAGTCATTACCTATCTGTACGGTAACCGAGCCATGGTAGGATAAGATTTCTATAATAATGCAATGATTTGGCATAACATAATGAGTTGCCTAGTATCAAGATACCATCCCATAGATGAAGATTTGGCTGATAAAAGGATGCCAGAATAAATCTATGATGCGACTTTCATTGTTGGAGACTTCTTATTGAGAAAATTATCCTTCTTAAAAAAAAGGAGGGCTAGAAGATTGTTTCGGTTGATGAGGATGGAACCGATGGTGGAGTCGACGGAAATGTTGGAGGGGACGACGGTGGCTACCAACTACTTTATCCTATGATGGGCATAAACGAACGATCATTAATGTTAAGAGGAGAAAGAGTGTGGCTTGCGGGAATTAAAGACGATGCTCCGGCGGCTGCTACAACGACCAAGAGAGCAAGGAAGATATACGAAAGAATCATGAAGCAATACCAAGCAGCCATGTGAGTTGCTGCACGTTGGAATATTGGCATGCAAGCAAATTGTTGGAGCAATTGGGAAGCATGCAACGTGCTGGAGCTTGGAGCTTAGTCAAAAATGTGAGCACTATGATGTAATGGTAAGGTAATTAGTTGTTATCTTAAATATTCATGGTCCGATCCCTAGTTACGATGTAGTTTGCAGAATTTTTTTTTTCAAATGGGAAACGAACCCTGGGGCGTTGGACTTCTAGATCGTCCACCGTGAGTGCTTCCTGATTTACCTGATGATCGATGAAAAATTTTTATAAGACTAAATCGATCATCCCAAATTCATCTACTAACTGATCTAATATTTTAGTAAAAAATGTGAGCAGCTTCACGCTAGCAACACCGGCAACAGTAGCATTTTGAACCTTGGACGGCTAAAGCAAGGGCCAACAAAACTCCTTGAGTGGTGTGCAGAAGGAGAGGAGGAGAATAAGAAAGAAAAAATAGGTGTAAAGGATTATGTCTCTCATACTATTTTAAAATTAAAAATGATAAACAAAGAGAAAATAATTATAAATTTTATTATCAATTATCATAGACTAACAAGTCTATTTATACATATTGTAAGATAATATATGAAACAAATATAATGATCTTTATGATAATATATTATCATAAATATGGTAATAATAGATATAAAACTAATAGTAATTATGGTTTGGATTGTAAACCAAACATAGTAAATCAATAATAATTAAAATCAATTTCTAAATCTCCAAACATGGTAAGAAATCAATTTCTAAATCTTCTAAAATTACTATCTTTGTTGTCATTAATTGGTTTATCCAGTACTACTATTTTTATCGTCATTGGAAACTTCATCCAATCCCGGGCGCTTGAATCATCCCAAATGTCTGATCAGTGATGTGGACTAGCAGCCATTGTGTGCTCGTCAGCTCAGCCAAGCCTTGTCTGAGTCGGGGTGTCCCGGGCGCTTGAATCTCTGGGCGCCTGAGTCTGTCTCGGGTGCCTGTGTTCCCGAGCGCCTCAGCTTCTCTCAGGCGCTGAAACGTAGGATTCCAACTTCCTTACTAATTTATTCTTCTTCAAAACAGAGAAAGGAACAACTAAGAAAATATATATGAAATGAAATGACATGCATTTTGAGAGTTGCAAACTGTCTAGTCCTGACGTTTAGGTTTCAAGCAAAATCTTAGGTCGGGCCGACGTCTACAATTATCTCTTCCGGGGAATACGTCTTCATCTACTTTTCTCAGGAGAGATTATCTGTTGCCAACCCTAGTTGGACTTTTGCACAACTTCCAATGACCCCGAAACTCGCAACGTCTGATCCTCGATCCGTCTCGACTTCTGCCTATCGTCCTTGGTCGGCTAAGTCTTCTGCCCGATCCTCCAGATCATGATTTCGATGTCAGTCCTCGGCCAGGACTTAGTGCCCAACCCTCCAAACTATCATCATGCTCAACCCTCTGTCAGGTCTTCGTTGTCTAGCCCTCGGCCAGGACTTAGTGCCCAACCTTTGATCAGGTCTTAGTTGTTCAACCCTCGGCTAATTCTTGGTACCCAACCCTCGACCAGGTCTTCGTTGTCTAACTCTCGACCAAGACTTAGTACCCAACCCTATATATTAGGACTTAATGTCTATGCCAACTAGAACTTTCCTACGTACTTAGAGTCGCTCGTTAGATCATAATAAATCTTAACTTTGAACTTTTGACAATATCAAAATCATATTCGATTATCTGATACTTTCGACATCGACAATAACGGTAGCATTTTTTAATTTATTCTATGGATCGGTGAAAAATTTGGTCACCTTCGTTGGAAAAATTGAATATATGATATCAACTAAAAATAATAATAATAATAGCTAATTATAAATTTTAAATATTATAAACTTGGATGGTAAACGTGCCAAAAGGAGGGAAAAATACGCCCATAGTCCCAATTTTTTTATATGATCTAGATTTTTTTTAATTGCATCGGATTTAATTTTCAATATCTAACCAAGACTCTGAATATAATATATTATTATATTATAAAAATTATGAATCATAATTATTATAATATAAATATTTTTTTTTATTCGACACTTGTCATTATATATGTTGTATCAATTATAACATAAAATTGTCACAACTGAGTAATTTTTAAAAAATAAAAATAAATTGTGAATTGGAGATGGGATGAAATACTATTTTGATAATAATTGTAATATAATGTCTTTTAGATTATTTTAATAAAAGGATATTTTTTAAAAAAATATCAAAAATTAAAATTGTTTGAGCAAGGACAAAATCGTACCTGATCGGATTAAGTGAAACAGTCTGTCGAGATTGGTCAAGATTCGTATACAAGAAATGCCCCATGCCAGCTCACTTCTGACAGCCACTGAAATAAAGTTTTCGACAGCAGCTGGAGGATGTCAATTAGTTTCGAGGGCAGATCATCTGTCTCACATAATTCCTTATCTTGTTTATTTCATTTTTCGATAACGATAGTTGAGTTATTCGATCGTCAATCGGATATCATTAATAGTTTTCGATCGTCATTCTGAACAAAATTATACCTTGGGAGTATGATGAATCCGTCGGGATCATCACAATTGTGATCTCGCCGGATTCACTGTCGAATCCGACGAGATTACAATTGTAATGATTCTAACCGGTTCATCATTCTTCTAGGATATCATTTGATTCGGTACAACGATCAAAATCCATCGATAGTGTCCGATCGGCAATCGGACGACTCGTCGACCATCGTCGTTGGAGCGGGACAGACGAGACAAAAGGTTTTTAGAACAGAGGATCCGAAGTGATTAGTTTCACTAAACACATACTCACACGCACTCACACACTGATACGAGCACACACACTCTCTCTCATCCTTACGAAATGTATTAATAATTAATACGTAAATATTATTATCAAAATATTTAAAGATAAAAATTTAATAAAATTAATATGTCCGTCTTTTTCATACACTAGTTATAGCATCCGAATTAATAATCCTTATAATTTATCTCCTTCGTATCTCTTAGACGGACTAATCTATACTGATCTATTATAATACAACAGATGGACTAATCTATACTGATCTATTATAAAACGTTGTAGAGTAGTCCGAATTCATTTCACAGAAGCATATTACGATCTCATCTTTACTTTATATTTACTAAATTTTAAATTTTTATTAAATAAATTTTTATTATTTATGAAATTATTAAATTAATTTAACGATAATTATATCTAATTTATAGATATTGAAAATTTTAAGGACCATGACAGAAGACCTGACTGTTGACATCGATATTAGAGAGCGTGCCGTCAATAATGAGGTAGAGCTAGCCGGTGCACGAAGTCAAGCTCGTGCATCTCACGCAAGACCTTAATTCATAGCTACTCGCCTTTGACGTCAACATAACGGTATGTCGGTGTGGATGACAAGCTGATTCAGTCATGGAAGTCACAGTTAAGGGTGATTATGTTGACGACTATGCTTCCGAGGGTGAGGGCCTGGCTATGGAGAGAGTGAGAGTGGCTGCGAGCGACAAGTGGAAAAGGCCATCAGGATGAGTAAGCGAGGCATAGGAGATAAATAATATCGTCGAGGGAGGACGAGTAGAGGAAGACAACGAGAAGCGTGGGCCGAGTGAGGCCGTCAAAGTCGAACAAAATTTGGGGTTTATGGACGGAGTTGACTAGTAGTTAAGGAGGTAGCAAATAGAAAGCATGGCAATATATTTCAAATTATAAGTTTAATTTAAATGGACGGAAGAAAAAAAATTAATCCGTATTTATAATTATAATAAAATAAATAAATAAATAAATAAAATATATAATTAAGTTAAAAATAAAATTACAGGTGCAAATTTTTTTTTGTCAAATATAATATCTATAGGATACACAAAATTATTTATGTGACCACGTCAGAATAAATTATTGGCAAAATAAAATATTTTGAATAGTCCAGAAAAAGACGGAACCACTGACTTGGTATTTACTTTGTGATTGTGGAATTCATTGATGGGTCTTGCTTTGGTTTTATTCTTCTTGATTTGGAATTTAAGAGGTTTGGACTATACCCCACCATAGGTCGTTAATCGCTCCGTGTGTGTATATAAGATTTTGATATATTACGGATGAGTTTTGCTTAATTCTTATTTTTTTTTAAAAAAAATAGATATATTTATAATTTAAAAATTTTAAATTTAGTGATTTAATTATAACAAATTTAAACAAATAAGATTTTCCCTCGTGCATTGGGAGGCGACACCTCAATTTGTTTTTTTAAAAAAAAATTAACCGATTTGAGACGCCTCCGATTACATTAGAGTCGCATTGCGCACAGGCCCACAACATGCGATTTGTAATAGAGAAAAATTATATATATCGCATCGCGCACGGGCTCTTAAAGTAATCTAACTTGTATTTATTGGGTTTCGAATTATTGGATATGAGTTCAATATATAGAACCCTTTAGGTCAATCTGTTATTATCTATGGGCTGATAACATAATGAATTTCTATATAAAGGGGAGGTCCCCAAGGGTTTAAAGCATCATCTTAATCTAATTTCTTGTTTCCCATTGACAAGAAGCTTTACGACACTGTCAACACTAAACCTCTTGAATGATCATTCTTCTTCTTTCCGCTGTATCTTTTTTTAAGGGATCAAGCCGACGACACTACGATAAGGACGATAACTCTTAAATCAAGTTTCTTATCTTTCGGTTTATATTCTTGTTATGTAATGATTTGAAGAAACAATAGATTCATGCTCATATGTCTTGTATTTTCTCTTTCGAATTCTTATTTTATTTCTAGAATTTATGTGGTTAGGAGAAAGCGTAATATTTTATTCATTGGTATCAGAGCTTTGTTTTGTTTCGTAGTTTTTATAGTGATAAAGTTTAAGTTTTTCGTAGATTTATTATTTATATGCTAGATCAAATTTTTTTAGTATAATATAATTTTTTAGTCGTCGAAAATCCTATAAGAAAATTTTTGGATAGACTTAATTTTTTTTAAAATTTTCATATTTTGATAAAGAATACGAAAATAATTATTGGATAGACTTAATTTTTTTAAATTTTTCATATTTTGATAAAGAATACGAAAATAATAGAAGAACTGTCGCTATTTAGCTTAGTTTTATGTTGATTCACGATGATATAATCCATGCTATTTAACCTAATTTTATGTTAATTCAAGATGATATAATCCATTAACTTAGTCGATCAATCGATAACCGAAACTAAAATAATTAATCAATTAACCGTCTTAATTTTATTTAATTTGACGGCAGGATTTATTATAAATCGATTCAAATTATTTTCGATCGTCTAATTATTTTCAATCGTCTATATATATCGATTTGTTTTGTTTTAATCGATTATTGTTTTAAATTGATTAAGATTTTTTATCTATTAAAGTTTTTTTTATGCGATTTCTGGTGAGGCGAAAAAAAATAAAGAAATAAAATAAAATAAACTTCTTACGATGGATCCCACCTATAAAAGAAAGAAGGAATATATTTTTGTTTAATTATTATTATTATTATTAACTAATTAAGAAAATCGATTGGTATCCTGAAATCGCATATATATGGGTTTTAGATGGATCGAAATAATCGATTGGATCATGCAATACGATTACCATATGATATCAATCAATTAATAAGTCTAATTAGAAGATATTAAGATTGATTAAGAAATTATCTGTTTCATTAAAGTTTTTAAAATTTTCTTGGATCTATCTACAAAATATGCTTCTAAGTTGAACTATTGTATCAACCTAAAGGAATACACCTTAGGTAGGTTCAGTGTATTTTGTATTGGTAGACTTATATTTATACTAAGAGTAATCAACCCAAAAAAATATTATTTTTATGCTAGATATATGCTCAAGGTAGCTTATAACTATTGAATTTTTTTTTATTCTAATCTTGCACAAAATGTGTCGGCCCAAAGGAAGAAATATTGTGTGGTAGATTAAAGTTGTTATAAGTTATGAACCAATATATAACTCATATAAAGTATCATATTATGCGCATAATGGATCAGCCTAAAGAAAGACATATTATGTGGTCAATTAAAGTTTGAGTTATATCAGAGATTATCGCTAATAAATTATATTTAGTCTATAGATTAAAATATAATATTATATTTATTGTATTTGGTATCTCATAAAAAGTCCATTCATATACATTTAAATTTTATTTTATTTGTATAATTTTATTATATATATTTATATGTTCTTGATTTTAGTTAAATCGTGAGCTTAAATAAATTATTCTCTTTAATTTTAGTGCAATCTATAACTGCCAGTATTAATAACATTCCAACATTGACAGGTTCGAATTTTGCTGAATGGAATGAATATGTGATCGTAGTCTTAGGCTGTATAGATTTAGACTATACATTAAGGAATGATCGCCCCACACCTTTGACCAGTGCTAACACTATAGAGTAGAGGGATGAATTTCAACTGTGGGAGAAATCAAATCGCATGAGTCTAAGTTTCATGAAACTTTCCATACCGACACAAATAAAGAGTTCAATAATAGAGAAAAAAAGATGTTAGGAGTTTCCTTAACCAACTGGCAGATCGATTCACCTCAAATGAAAAGATCGAGATTGCCACACTTCTTATGAAGTTGGTAACCATGCAGTACAGTGGTAAAGGAAACTTAAGGGAATACATTATGGAGATGTCCAACATAGCGACAAGTCTAAAAGCACTAAAACTCGATATGTCTGAGAGTATGTTAGTGTATTTTGTCCTGATGTCTTTGCCTGCATGGTGCACTCCTTTAAAAATATCGTATAATGTTCAAAAGGAAAAGTAGACATTGAATGAGCTTATTACTCAATGCGTGCAAGAGAAGGAAAGACTAAAGATTGAGACATCTAAGAGTGCTCACTTAGCATTTGGTTCTCAAAGTACAAACAAGAAACGAAAGAGGATCAATAATAAAGGAAAATGAAAGCAAACTGTATATTCTGGAAACAAACTTCTTAACTTTGTTAGTTCGGAAGTCAATTTAGCTATTGTACCCACTAACACTTGATGGATAAATACTGGTGCTACTACTCCATAAGTGTTGCTATGTAGGATTGTCTTAGGAGCTAACTTCAGCTTGATGGTGAAAGATACATCTATACGGGGAATGAGAAGAATGTCGCAGTCAAGTCTATTGGTGTTTTTAGGCTTTATTTAGGAACTGATGCCTATTTGGATTTAGAGAATACATTCATTGTACTACCTTTCAAATGAAACTTAATATTAAATTCTTGTTTGGACAAATTAGGTTATTCTTGTTTATTTGGAAATAGAATGTTTAGTATTTTCTATAATTCAATTTTGATTGGCAATGGTTCCTTGGTTGATAAGTTTTATAAATTGAACACCTTTACTCTTACAGTTGACAACGTAATAATGCATAGTATAGGTAAGAAACATAAATTGACCGACAAAAGTTCTTCTATATTGTGGCATAGACGTTTAGGACATATGTCCAAACAACGTCTAGAAAGGTTAATGTCACATGAAATTTTTGATTCTCTTGATGTGTCAAACTTTGATGTCTGCATAGAGTATGTTAAGGAGAAGACATCTAACAAAAAGAACAAAGGGACTAGCCGTTATAGTGATGTTTTGTAGCTAATACATACAGACATTTGTGGACCATTCTTTAAGTCATCTTGAAATGGACACATATTTTATTAGCTTCATAGATGATTATTCCAGATTTGACTATCGATACCTTATTCATGAGAAGTAGTAATCTTTGGATATGTTCAAAATTTTTAAAGCCGAAGTTTAACTACAACTAGGTAAGAAAATTAAAGTCGTCCGATCCGATCGTGGAAGAGAATATTACGGTCGATATGATGGATCTGGTGAACAACATTTAGGACCTTTTACAAATTACCTTGCTGAGTGCGAGATTGTGCTTCAGTATATCATACCTAGTACACCCAGTAAGAATGGTGTAGTTGAACATCGCAATCGAACCCTAAAAGATATGGTGAGAAATATGATGACTTTCACATCTCTATAGGAGTCTTTGTGGGGTGAGGCATTCAAGACTGTAGTTTACCTACTTAATAAAGTACCTATTAAGACAGTAACAAAAACCCCATTCGAGATGTGGACGGGTACGAAACCTAGCATTAGACATTTATATGTCTGAGGTTTTCTAGCTGAGGCTAGGCCTGACAAGCCTAATAAAAGAAAACTAGACTCAAGAACTGTTAGTTGTAATTTTGTAAGTTGCTCTGAAAAATCAAAGGGGTATAAATTTTATGATCCCTCTAATATATCCTTCTTCGAAATGGAAAACGCCAAATTTATTGAGGACACCGGGAGTGATAAAATTAGGAAAGTATCTTTTGAGAAAAGTGTTGGCAATCCTCCTATGGTCATTACTAGTGTGATCAGTAGTAGTATGGTTACCATATCACACAGTATGGATACTGCACATCTAGTTGTTAGTGCAATCGACCCAAGGTTGATCGGGTAGATCATGAGTTTTGATGTGTGTGTCAATATGATTAAGTTAGGTTTTCATGTTGATTTGATATGTGTGCTTGAGTCGTGTAGGACTTTGTGAATCACATATGGAGTAACGGAGTTAAACATCCGAGAGACAAGAGCCAAGGAAGAGGACTTCAAGGGCAAGCCGAGGAAGTAGACTTTAAAGGCATACGCGAAGGATGACATGGAGGCAAGTTGCGAGCTTGTGTGCGCATCCGAGGGACGAGAGCCGAAGGAAGAGAACTTCAAGAGGCAAGTCAAGGAAGTGGACTTCAAGGCATACGCGAAGGATGGAATTCGGAGTGAGGTTGAGTGAGTTTATAAGCTGGGCAGTCGACTGCCAGAGGAAGCAGTCGACTGCTAGCGCAGAGTTGAAACTCATAGAAAGATCAGTCGACTGGTCCAGGCACCAGTTGACTGGTCTGCTTTAAAATAGAGCCGTTAGTCTGGGGATCAGTCCACTGGCCTTGGGGCCAATCGACTGATGTCGGGCCTGGGCTGTTTGTTTAACAACTTTCTCCACTATTTAAGTGGGAGCTTGAGACTTGGAGAAGATTAGCTCTTCATTGTAAGATCTTCTCCTAAGTGCTCAAGCTCCAAATTCTCAATCTTCCTCCGAAACCCTAGCTCCATCTTGTAAGGAGGAAGAAGGATTGTGAGAGGTTGTTCTCCACCGAGAAGGAGAAGGATTTAGCCGGAGATTGACGGTACGTGATCCACAGAAGGATCAAGGGTTCGTCCACCTCAAGGACACGCCGTAGAGTAGGAGCAAACAATCTCCGAACCACGTAACCGGTAATGTGTTAGCATTGATTCAATTATTAGTTTAAGCTTCCGTGTGTGCTAACATTGTAGGGAAAGAAATCGAATTGGGGTGATCGAGCTATTCACCCCCCTCTAGCCGTGCCATCGATCACAACAAGTGGTATTAGAGCGCAAGGATTCCTTCAACAGACTAACCGCCAAGAAGTGCAAAATCATTGAAATGGTCGGCTCACACATCCAACCGCCAAAATTCGAGGGAGAATTCTCGTGGTGGAAGAAGAGAATGGAGATATTCTTCAATACCAATTTTGATATAATGCTAATTATGAAAAACGGTTTTGAAGTCCCTAGGGATCAAGAGAACAAGTTACTTGATGAAATAAGATGGAGCAAGAAGCAAAGAGATGACCATCTAACAAATTTCAAAACTTTGCATCATCTACTAAGTGTACTCCCTCAACAAGAAGTAACAAGGATTGGGAGTTACTCAAGTGTCAAGGATTTATGGGAAAAGCTAGTAGAGTTTCATGAAGACACTTCGGAGGCAAGAATGGCAAAGAGAGATCTTCTCCGATCCCAACTCAACAATATCAAGCTTGATAATGGGGAGAAGGTATCAAATTTACATGATAGATTTAAGGAAATACTTAATGGGCTAACAAGTGTAGGAGAACAATTATCCAACCGAGACATTTTGATAAAAGCCATCAATGCATTCCCAAGAATATCAAATTGGAGTTCAATGGTGGACTTGTACTACATTTCCAAGGATCTAGAGAAAACTTCTCTAGAGGAATTCTTCTCAACAATAGAGCTTCACGAAACTCGAGTTGGAGGAGTAATCGAAGAAGTATACAAGCCAAAGAGTATCGCCCTTGTGGCAAACAAGGGAAAAGGTAAAAAGAAGAAGGCTTCCTAATCTGATTCGGAGGAGTCAAGTGCATCCATGGATAGTGATGTGGAAGCCTACAAGGTAAGGAAAATGAGAAAAGCATTTAAATATTTTTCTACTAACAAATCTCATTGTAGGAAAAGCTCAAAGAGCAAAAGTAAAATCAGGAAGATAATTTGCAACAATTGCCAAGGAGAAGGACACATGAGAGATGAGTGCCCCCTCTTGAAGAAGAAGGAAGGAAAGAAGAAAGAAGAAAAGAAGAAATCAAAAGAGAAGGGGAAGAAGGTGCAAAACTTGAAGGCCACATGGGATGATTCGTCCTCATCGGAGGAGGAGGAACATCATGTATCCCATTTCGCACTAATGGGAATTGACGACATTGCCTCCACATCATCCGAATTTGAAGAAGAGAAGAGCTCAAGTGAAGATGAAGGGAGCTCAAGTGAAGGGGGAGGCTCAACTTTGAAATCGGGCGTCTCGGTAAGTAAGGTATACAATTTACCCACTTCTACTCTTGTAAAAATAATTTCTAGTTCAAATGGTGATTTGGTTAAGGCTAGGAAGAAGATTAAGGGTTTGAAAAATGAAACTTGCATGCTAAAAGAAAAATTAGAATCCATAAAAATTAAGGATGATGTGCATGCTTCTTCTTCTTTTTCAAGTGATTCATCTTTAGAAGAAGAAAATAAGGATTTAAGGGAAAAGGTAGACACACTTACCAAAGCCCTTAGAATATTTGAAATTAGCTCAAAGGCACTAGATATGATCATTGAGAGTCAAAGGGCAAGTTTTAAGAATGAGGGATTAGGTTTTGGGAAGTCTAACAATGGAAAAACCCTATCATTGCTTACTTGCTAGAGGACAAGCAAAGACCAAGACCCTAAGTAAAATATGGATCCCTAAGGAGTACTTGGTCAACCCAATTAGAAAACATTTCTATTGGGTACCAAAATCAATTCTCAAGGATTAGAGGATTTAGGTTAAGTCAACCATGTTGATTATAGTTTCAAAATTTTGAAATTTGATTGACTTGAGACATTAAGGTGAAGTATTTTAGCCCAAGTAAAAAATTCTTGATAAAATAGGCTAAATAGGATGTACCTTTAATACATCTCATATTATTTTTATTTATGATTGCACTTATGCATATGAGATGTTAGGATGGTAAAAATAACTCACTTATACTTGTAGCATTTTGATGAGTTATTAGATGTATCATATTAGTGATAATAGACCAACTATGGGAATAGTAAATGTTTAATTAATGGACATCTTGACCATAGATCATAGTTGGACATTTCAAATGATTTGAAAATATTTCTGTGTTTTAGTTGTTAGGACGTAGGTTTTCAAAACACATGGTTTCAAAAATAGGACTTAGTTTTGATACAAAGTCGGTTGTTTTCAAAGAATTTGAGCTTTAGTCAAAAAGTCAAACATATTTGGATTTTTCATGAAAATATATTTTTCTCTATTAGAAAACATCATAAGAAATATGTTTACAAAATTTCATAATTTTTCGAATTTTATGAATTTTTTTGTGCATTTCTGAATTTCAGCTCAAAAGATTGAAATTTCAGACTGATAAGTATCAGTCGACTGACCCAGGGGGCAGTCGACTGAACTTTCTGTGAGTTGGGAATTCGCTAAGGTCAGTCAACTGGTAGCTGACTCAGTCGACTGACACTAGTGTTCTCTGATTTTTGGGTATTTTCAAAACATGAAACTTGTCCCAAATTGATACCAATGGGTAATCTTGCTTGGAGCAATAGTTTTTGATGGTGTCAAAGGGGGAGAAGTGAAAGGGTTAAGTTAGGTTTTAACTTAATTCTTTATGATTATGCTAAAATTGAAAATTATTTGTTAAGACATAGGTTAAGGGGGAAGATGCATGTTTATGCTTCTTAATTTGCTATGCTTTTAATTTTCAATTGTTATCATTGTACCTAACTTAAACATATTGTCACACATCAAAAAAGAGGAGATTGTTGTTGCAATCGACCCAAGGCTGATCGGGTAGATCATGGATTTTGATGTGTGTGTCAATATGATTAAGTTAGGTGATCATGTTGATTTGATATGTGTGCTTTGTTGGGAACGAGATGGCTATAGGAGGGGGGGGGGGTGAATATAGACAACCACTTTCTCCTCCGAAACTTATCACGATTTCTGCAACTCAAGTATCAGTAGCACAGCGGAAAGAGTAGAAAACAGAGTGTGCAGAAAAACAAAACGCAAGCAAAACAAACACGACTAGCAAGATCGCTAACAAGGAGGGTTTACAAGGTTCGGGGATAACTTGCCCCTACTCCTTGGCGTGCCCTTGAGGTGGGCGATCCCTTGATCGTCGGCAGATCAAGCCCCGGTTAACACCGGATATGAAGCAACCTCCTTCTCGGTGGAGAAACCTCCCCACAGTGTGTTTCAAACAATGATATAGAATGAGCACAATGAAACAACAACAAGAAGGATCTTACTCAAACACTTAGCAAGGACAAAACACAGCAAGCTTCCCTGAGCTCCACCCAGTGGCGATCTCACGCAGACCCCTGCTCCGTGTCTTCCCACTGTCAGACTCCAAGCCTCTTGTTTTCTCCTTCTAGCGCTCAAGTATGATGATTGCTCCTCAATAGCTTGCTTAGAATGGTTGAAGAACTCAAGAACAGCAAGCTTGTTACACAGGAACTCAGGAGCACGAAAGACTGAAGAACTCGTTAACAACTCTCCTTCTCGCGTTCCTTTTTGTTTCTCCGCCAAGCGACAAGTGACAACATCTTTGTAGCTCCCAGCTACTCATCTGCCAACGCCAGCCTCTACTGAGCCATCTCTGGACTCACTGAGCTCCCCTCAGTCGAGCTCCAGTCTTAGCTCCACTCTGCAGCTCGCCGTTGCAACCTGAGATGAGAAAGCGACAAACCTGCTCCAAGGAAAGCACTCTTTGACTTCTCCTTGAGTGTTTGAATCCTCCCCTGTCACCTGAAACTCAATCAGAGCATTAGAGCAGCAGCATATCAAATATCAGAAACACACATCAGCAAATCAGATACGATCAGACGCTCTGACCACGTCTGTCAGTGAAATTTGAATTAAAGTGATCGGTCACCGGACCGATCCAGAGTGTGTGGATCGGTCACCAGATCGATCCACTGCTTTGCTAGGATTCCCAGCTCTCGCAGCTGTACAGGCCTGATCGGTCCCAGACCGATCAGGGTGAAGCCTGATCGGTCACCAGATCGATCAGAAAGGATCCTGATCGGTCGCCCAGATCGATCAGGGCAGATGAACAGTATTTTTTTAATCAAATCCAAGATCCCTGATCGGTCACCCGACCGATCCAAGACTTTGATCAGCAAGGGAACTCACTCACCGTTTGCTCCCTGATCGGTCACCAGACCGATCAGGAGCAAGACAGCAAGGAAGCAGCCTGCTCCCTAATCGATCACTGGTCCGATCAGGAGCCACACAGTAGATTCCCAATCTCACTGTGCGCTCCCTGATCGGTCACCAGTCCGATCAGACATAGCTGGATCGGTCACCAGACCGATCCACTAAGGAGCAGCGTGCTAATGTCCCTGATCGGTCACCAGACCGATCCAGTGACTCAACCCTAGCCCTCCAAGCTAGGAATTCATCCACCTTAGCCCTCCAAGCTAAGGATTTTTCCATCTAACTCTCCAAGTTGGGAATTTGCACCTAACCCTCCAAGTTAGGACTTTTCACCTAGCCCTCCAAGCTAGGACTTTTCACCCAACTCTTCCGAGTTAGAACATCATCCAACCTAGCCCTCCAAGCTAGGCACCTGACCCTCCAAGCCAGGACTTTTTCACCTAATTCTCCAAGATGGGAATTTGCACCTAACCCTCCAAGTTAGGACTTTTCACCTAGCCCTCCAAGCTAGGACTTTTCACCCAACCCTTCCAAATTAGGACTTTTCTAACACCTAGCCCTCCAAGCTAGGATTTTCCACACCTAACCTCCCAGGTTAGGATTTTCTATATCATGCCTAATCCTTGATCAGGACTTAATCATAATCATCACAATCATCACACCTAACCTCCCAGGTTAGGGTTTTCCATATCATGCCTAATCCTCGATCAGGACTTAATCATAATTATCATAATCATCCTCCTAAACTAAAATCGTTGTCAACACCAAAATAACAATCAGGGCCAGACTGCATCAACAATCTCCCCTTTTTTGTTGTTTGACAACCCGATTTTAAGTTTAGGGATTCTCAATCAATATTCCAACTTTAGAATCATAGGGGAATCCAGATCCTCCCCCTACAACATGATCATGCTAAACTTAACCAATCCACACTCTCCCCCTTTGTCGAACACCGAAAAGGGACAAGAGGGACTGTCAAGATTAAGATGAACTCCCCCTCAATCCTAGAGGTATCCCAACTCATCAAAAGTGTGATAGTTTGTGGAATGATCATACGAACACATGTGAAAAAAAAAATTATAGCAAGACATAGCAATCACATGCATCTTATGAATATGAACTATAGACTCCCAAAGCATGCCATAATATTCATAAGTATCAAATAGACATGGCAATGTAAGCATGAATATGACAATCGAGCAATCATCCAGATAACAAGTACATAATCAATCGTGGCATCAACAATAGTAGATAAGCATGGCAAAAATATATAGGTCAAGGCATGAAAACATCCGAACAAGTAGCAAAATATGTGTGACTCAAAGTCACACCAACAAAGTCAGAGGGCATATAGCCCAAAAGTATCATAGTCAAATACACATATCATGATAAAACAGCAGATATCCGAGCTCAAGTGTCAGTAGGAGGGTCGTCATCGCGCATAAGGTCGTCCATCGTGGCATCATCAGTAGCAACAGCTGGTGCACCCTTGGCATGAACTGCTAACGGCAGCTCCCCCACTTGGTTGCGATCCTTCCATTGCAGCCCCTCGGTTCCGAGAACAATGCCGGACTGAGCAAGCATACGACGATCCAGGCGACAGTCTTGTCGATTCATCGACACGAGTTGGCCCTGTGAGACGTCAATGCCAACCGACTCCAGCCAGGCAGTGATGATATGGCCGAATGGCAAGTAGATCGTCTGACCAGACCTCAGACCATGAACAATGATGGAGGAATAGATGGACGGTGCTATTGCAAAATCGAACTGCAGATGCATCCCGTAAAGTATCAGACAGTGAGATGAAAGGATCGCATCAAGATGCTTGGACGTAGTTGGAAGAAGATAATTTGCGATAATTTGAAACAGAATATAATCAATGGGAGATAACTGAAGAGCAAGAAATGTGGGAAAGTTATAGATATCCGCACCAGAACCCCGTGGCCTGGGGTGGCCTAGAAAATGCTCATATATGGAGTCAGGAGTGACTCCAGTAAAGGGGACAGGAAGAGGAACAGGGAGATATGGATAAAGTGAGAAATCATTCTTGGAGTGACAACAACCCAGAAATATAGTGAAGGATGATAGGGTAAAGTCAAGATCGACATCGGTGACACGGGTCCGCCACCCCGTGCCCTCCCCATTGGCCAGATTATTGTAGAATTCAGAGACCAGGTCAACATTGATCGGCCTTTCTAAGAAAAGGATGTTTTGAAGCCCATAGTACTCAATGATTCCTTTTACCGTAGGGCAATGTTCATGAACAAAAGTTTGGTCCACTGATCGACATGGCATTAGTTCGAAGTTGTGCCAATGAAAGTCTAGGGCATAGAGAATGTTCTGAAATCTAGGATGCGGGGGAGATGGAGGCCTCGGAGGAGTTGTAGATGACAAAGGATTTTTCTCCTTTGAACTGTCCTCGAAAACCTCGTTTCCCTTAGCAGATTTTCTAAGGAGGTTTGAATTGATCATGACACATAGATTGAAGCACAAGAATTGATCATGAGATAGACCCAATCAAAAGATAGATATAAAATTTTTCATCATAAGATGAGAAAGAGGGTCACGGCAAAGACAAAAAGAATCAAGACATCACAACAAGAACAAGAACAAAAACATGGTTAGCTTCACAGACATATATTCTAAGAGCTGTTGTGAAAGGAAAACTGAAATCAAATCTTACTTAGGCGCCATTGAAGTTTGTTTGAAGAGATTGCAAGACTGAGAAGGAACTTGCGATAGAGAAGTAGACTTCGAGCACGCAAGTACTTGGAGTTCGGAGAAACCGCCGAAGCCTTCGCAGAGGAGCTCGCACGCGCGTGAAGAAGGGAGACACAAGGACTCTCTCGCTCACTTGCACAAGGTCGCGCAGAGTGTTTTCGGCGCTAGGGTTCGGGAAAACGAAGGTTTGAATAGAGTTAATCGGTTGGTGGATCAGTCCACCAACCAAAATTTAATGCGGTTGATCGGATCACCGTTCGATCTGATCGCGTCCCGACCGATCAGGATACATCCTGATCGGACTGGAATGGCCCTGATCGGTCGGATGACCGATCAGACGCGCTCCTGATCGGTCGGGTGACGATCAAGATTCGATCAGTAGGGTCCGGAGAGAAAACTCTGAGCTCCCTGATCGGTCTGTGGACCGATCCCCATAGGGAGCAGATCGTCGGGAGACCGATCCAGGCTAGCTCAGAACACTTAGTCAGATTTCGGGAGATTACGCTTGCCTCGCAGATCGGTCTGTGGACCAAACACCACAGGAAGGGGTCAGATCGGTCCAGGGACCGATCAGCCCGATGCCTGATCGGTCCGGTGACCGATCAGGGTTCCTGATACAAACTGAAATGTTCAGTTTCAGAACTTCTGAAATTTTCAAAAGAAGTCTGATGAACTTTGTCGAACTTAGACATGATTTTCTGACTAAAATTGATCCTGAACAAGAATCAAACGTCCTTATAGGTTCAACAAACACTTTGACCATCTTAATGGAGTCAAACTCAACCATCAATCAATCAAGCAAATTCAAACAAGTTTTTACTCCAACTTCAAGTTTCCATCAAGTTGCCTTGATTGGAATGTCCAAGTATGATCATGGAGCCATATACACATATGTTATGCAATGGTTTTCCCCATACTTGGTCACCACCGTGATTATTATCTCGTCAACTTAATTTCTCAAGTGATGCAATGACATTTTGAGAAA
>JAGFNQ010002096.1:79469-116210 GCA_024364735.1 Boesenbergia rotunda | reverse complement strand
AGCACCGCGAGGTATTAGGATTTTGTTTCTTGGTTGGGGCGTCTGTAGCACCCAGACTAAGCCTAAGTACCCCAGGCATCCGTAGCACCGCGAGGTATTAGGGTTTTGTTTCTTGGTTGGGTGTCCGTATCACCCAGACCAAGCCTAAGTACCCCGGGTATTCGCAGCACCGCGAGGTATTAGAGTTTTATTTCTTGGTTGGGCGTCCATAGCACCCAGACTAAGCCTAAGTGATAGATTGAAGATGTTTGCTAGAGGGGGGAGGGGTGAATAGCGACTTTCGAACCCCTTTCTTCCAACACAATTAGTTGTACAACGGAATATACAATAAAAATAATAAAACAAAAACTAACCAATGTTAACACGGAAGATTTACTTGGTATCCACCCCGGACAGGTGACTAATCCAAGAATCCGTCGGTGGATCACTCCCTGGATAACCTCCGGCTAACTATATCGCTCCTTGTGGGTGGGGAAACCTCGCCACAACACCTTGACACGACCTGAGCACAAAGACTACTATCTTACCTTTAACCAAGACAAGATTCGTCAGGAATCTCAGCCACCATGAAGTCCTCTTTAAATAGGACTCGGGTTGAAACCCTCGCCACCAGTCAACTGCTCCCAGGGCAGTTGACTGGTGCCACTGAAATTCGACCGTTGCATCCCAACGTTCGAATTCTCAGCCAACTCACCAGCCACCTACCAGTCGACTGCTCCCAGAGCAGTCGACTGGTCCCTAGCTGAAACCCTTCCCGAGTACATTCACACAACACTCGTACCCTCAGGACTCGACTGACTCCTCATCCGCAGCCTCGACTGTTGCCTTCACGCCCTCTTCATCTTCGGCACCCGTCCCTCGGATGCACGCAAGCCTCCAACTTGCCTCCATGCCATCCTTCACGCATGCCTCGAAGTCCATGCCCATCAGCTCATCGTCTCTGCTCTCCAAGGTCCCTCGGGTGCACACAATCCTCCATCTTGTATCCATGTCACCCTTCACTGTACTGAGGCCGTCCAGTCAAGTCCATATGTGTAACCTGTACAACCTGTATACTCATCATACACATATGAGATAACAAGGGTAAACCTAACTTAAACCCTTTGCCCAAACATCAAAATACTTGGTCACTCCGGACCACAGATTGCCTCAATAATTTCCCCCTTTTTGATATTTGGCAATACGTTTAAGTTAGGGAAACAAGATAGTAATCAGTAGCAAAAACCATGCTAACAAATGCATATGCAATGCATGTATGGATCATATCCCAAGGCATCTGATACCTAAGCCTCCAAGTTACGACTTTTCCCACACCTAACTTCCCAAGTTAGGAATTTTCACCACCTAACCCTCCAAGTTAGGAACTTTCAACAAAATGGGTTTTTTAAAGCTTCTCCAAAGCTCCCCCTACATTGGACTTACAAAGGTTTTTTAAGAATCTCTCCAAGGGTCCTCTTACGCCAAGAATAGAGCAGCCATGCTCCCCCTTAATCCTAGCTTCCCCTAAACCTAAGGTTTCTTCCAAAGGTATGTTTGGTTTTTCAACTTAAATCCAAACTTCTCCCCCTTTGCCATACATTAAAAAGACCCCAATAATATCTCAATTATCGATTCTTTTAATTCCTAATGATCCTAAACAACGTGTACTAACCCCCCATATGTTGGATCGTGAAAACCGATAGAGGGGGGTGAATATCGAAAATCGTTCTTTTTCGGAAAACTAAGAGTAAGTGCACAGCGGAAATAAAAATAAGAGACACAACACAAAGACACGGTGATTTTTACTTGGTTCGGAGCCTGTGTCGACTCCTACTCCAAGGCCCACGGTCGTTGACCGTTTACTTTGGGCAATTCTATATTCGCACAAAATAGTTTACAATAATTGATTACAAATAAGTGCAAAAATAATAATATTAAAATTTCGATCTTCGTTACCAACGTCCGGAGTGGATTGGCTTGTTCAGGGCAGCGGGACGTCGTCGGCTCGAGTTGGAGTGTTTCCGGAGCAAGGCACGAGCGTAGAAGATCGTTGGAGCGTTGAGAGAACTGATGTTGGAAGCCTGGGGTCGAGGGCCCTTTATATAGGGCTAGGGGGCGCCCGGGACGTCGGGGGCGCCCCCCACGTGGCCTTTGATCCGCACAGATCTCGGTCAGCGTCTATCCTCTGGATCCGTTTTGACCGTGGCGCCCGAAGCGCTCGGGGCGCCCACATTGACCGGGTCAAAGTTCTATCTTCTTGGCTTCGATGGCTTCTTAGTTCGAAGTAAGCGCATGGGGGCGCCTGCAGCGCAAGGGGCGCCCGGGAGCAGCGGGGGCGCCCGGGAGCACGGGGGCGCCCCGCCCAGCAGCTTTTCGAACCCTTCTTCTTCTGATGTGTTTTGTATGTACCTTGGGGGCGCCCGGGACACTCCGGGCGCCCTACTCAGCCTTTGCCTCTCTCCTTTGAGGCTTTCTGAGCTGCAGACACACGTTCCTTCGGTCCTGCATCCAAGGTTAGTCCAAAACACAATGCAATAAAATATTTATTTGTTCATACAGCCTTAGCTGTCTTGGTTCTGACTTTGGTCTCCTAAATGGAGCCCTAGGTCGAACCGACGCCTACTGTTCCCTCGACGGGGAACGCGTCCTCACCTACTCCTCTCGGGAGAATTTACCTGATGTCAACCGTTCCTCTGGTTGGACTTTTGCCTGACGGTCCTTTGTCAGGTCTTGGATGCCGAGCTGCCCTTCGCTCAGTGCCTAGCATTCCTTCGCTAGGGCTTGGTGACTAGCAGCCCTTCGCTAGTTGCCTAGCAGTCCTTCGCTAGGACTTGGTGACTAGAAGCCCTTCGCTAGTTGCCTAGCAGCCCTTCGCTAGGACTTTGTATCCTGGCATTCCTTCACCAGGTGCCTAGCCGTCCTTCGCTAGGGCTTTGGATCCTGGCAGTCCTTCGCCAGGTGCCTAGCAGTCCTTCGCTAGGGCTTTGCATCCTGGCAACCCTTCGCCAGGTGCCTAGCAGCCTTTCGCTAGGACTTTTCCTGCACACTCAGTGAATATTGTTAGATCACAAACAAACTTAACTTTGAATCCTTTGCCAATATCAAAACAAGGTTCGATATGGTGCTTTCTGCACCAACACCATACACTTGTTTCTTATCATTTGAACACAAGTCAGCTGCTGGATACCCACACCAGCCCTGGCCAGTCGACTGCCCCCAAGGCAGTCGACTGATACTCTAAAATCAGTCTTTTCTGGCCAAATTTAGAATTGCGCCAGAAATTCCATAAATCTCTAAAAATTCTAAAATTTTGTGGAGAACATTGTGGTACCCATATCTACTTGGGAAAAATATATTCCAAAATGTATCTATCACCATTCCCATGTTTGACACAAAACTCAAAACTAGCTAAAAACTTTAATCAAATCTTGACCTAAAGTCCTAGTTTTTGTCTCCACTTGATGTCTCTGCCCATGCCATCCCACAATGCATCCCTAGCATTGATTTACATTACATTTAATCATCAAAAACCAACTTTCATGCTATATGACCTCAATGTCATATTTTCATGCATGAAACATAAATCTAACGTGCCAAATCCCAAGCATTGAGACTCAAGTCCATCTCCAATTCTTTTGGCACACTCTATTGTCCATCTAGACCTCTAGGAGCACCTCTCCCAAGGTCCATTCACCACATATCTCAAAGGCTCCTAGAGCTCCCCCTTGAGCTCTTAGCCCTAGTCACCTCCCTAGGTGACTCAACAAACACTAGACCACACCGGTGTTCCCCAGGTGACTCTTGACCTACAAACTCAACCCTCTTAACCTTAGACACCTTGTCCTTGGTTAAGTCATTTCTTTTTTTTTTAAATGGCACCCCTTGCCATTTTTAGACTCCCCCTTCTTGCCATAATCATATGCTACCCTAGCATATTTCTTTCCCTTGGCATAGGAGTTCTTAGACCGGTATCCCAACCCCGATCTATCATTGGTGCGGTTTAAACCACCCAACACCATATCTAAACCCTTAGATCCAATAGTGAATCTCTCTAGGATTTTCTCTAACCTATCAAGCTTTTCCCTTAAAGCTTGATTTATCCTTTCTAGGTTCCTAAACTTAGAATCCACATGTCCACTTTGGACATTCCTAGACCTACCCACCTTTCTAGGCACATTCCTCCCCTTCTTGGGACCAGTGCCTCGATCCTTAGGTCTAGAGGTCTTGGATTCATGATGCATGCTTTTTATAGGGTTATGATCTATCTTGTTAGTCATAGTCCTATCATTGTATCTAAATCCAAAATTGTACACCATCAACCATTTCTCATTAATTTTAGCATGCATGGATGAATGATTAACTTTATTTTTATCATGCATAGAGGAACTTGAATTTAAATTACATTTTGGCTTAAGGTTAGGAGTTACCTTCCTTACCTTTGGAGTTCCTCCTTGATGTGGACTTCTTCTCTTCTTCCTTTCTTCTTTCTCCCATCTCCTCAAGTGCTCCATTTTCTTTAGCTCACCTTTTCTAGGGCACTTGGTGTGGTAGTGCCCTAGCTCTCCACATGTGAAGCATCTGATCTTCTTCTTTTTAGCTTGGGCTTCTTCACTCCTACACCCCATATTAGATTTAAAAGAAATTGAACATGGTTTAGATTTTACCTCCTTTTTACCTTTCGGGCACTTGTCCTTATAGTGCCCCTTTTCGTTGCAACCAAAGCATGTGATGTGTTCCTTTCTCTTGGCTTTGGTGGAGGTTGAGGTTTCTTCTTGCTCTTGTATGGAGAAGGGTCTCTCCTCCCCCTCCGTCCTTGAAGTTGATGCTTCCTCTTCTTCTCTTGAGGTGAGTGCCCTCTCACTCTCTTCTTCTCCTTTACTTGAGGATGTGGACACTTCTTCCTCTTCGAATGTTGACACTTCCGTTTCTTTTTCTTTTTCTTGGTCCACTGAGTCCATTTCCTTGGGCTCTTCTTTTTCTACTCGTGTAGGGTTTTCATGGAGAGCTACTAGCTTGCTCCACAATTCCTTAGCATCCCTAAACTCACCATCCTATCCAAAATGTCATTAGGTATTAAATTGATTAACATTTTGATTATCTTGTTATTGATTTCGGATTGATGAATTTGCTCCTCGGTCCACTTCTTCTTCTTAAGAGTCCTTCCCTTCTTGTCCTTGGGAGACTCGAAACATATTTCTGTACACATCCAATCTTCAATATTAGTCATTAGAAAATATGACATTTTACCTTTCCAATACGCGAAATCGTCGCGGTCGTACGAAGGTGGGATCCGAATATCCCATCCTAGCGGACCCTCTCCTTCCATTTTCCTCTAGCGTGTGCTCCCTCGGCGGTTAGTCCGATCAAGAGCGGTCCTTCGCTCTGATACCAACTGATAGATCGAAGACGTTTCCTAGAGGGGGGTGAATAGCGACTTTCGAACTCCTTTCTTACTACACAGTTAGTTGCACAGCGAAATATACAATAAAAACAATAAAACAAAAACTAACCAATGCTAACACGGAAGATTTACTTGGTATCCACCCCGGACGGGTGACTAATCCAAGAATCCGTCGGTGGATCACTCCCCAGATAACCTCCAGCTAACTCTGTCGCTCCTTGTGGGTGGAGAAATCTCGCCACAGCACCTTGACATGACCTGAGCACAAAGACTACTATCTTGCCTTTAACCAAGACAAGATTCGTCAGGAATTTCAGCCACCACGAAGTCCTCTTTAAATAGGACTCGCGTTGAAACCCTCGCCACCAGTCGACTGCTCCTAGGGCAGTCGACTAGTGCCACTGAAATTCGACCGTTGCACCTCAACGTTCAAATTCTCAGCCAACTCACCAGCCACCTACCAGTCGATTGCTCCCAGAGCAGTCGACTGGTCCCAGCTGAAATCCTTCCCGAGTACATTCACACAGCACTCGTACCCTCACGACTCGACTGACTCCTCATCCGCAGCCTCGACTGTTGCCTTCGCGCCCTCTTCATCTTCGGCTCCCGTCCCTCGGATGCACGCAAGCCTCCAGCTTGCCTCCATTCTATCCTTCAGGCATGCCTCAAAGTTCGTGCCCATCAGCTCATCGTCCCTGCTCTCCAAGGTCCCTCGGGTGCACACAAGCCTCCAGCTTGTATCCATGCCACCTTCACCATACTAAGGCCGTCCAGTCAAGTCCATATGTATAACCTGTACAACCTGCACACTCATCATATACATATGAGATAACAAGGGTAAATCTAACATAAACTCTTTGCCCAAACATCAAAACACTTGGTCACTCCGGACCACAGATTGCCTCAACACTAAGTACCCCGAGCACCCACAGCACCGAGAGGTATTAGGGTTTTGTTTCTTGGTTGGGCATCCGTAGCATCCAAACCAAGTCTAAGTACCCCGAGCATCCGTAGCACCGCGAGTTATTAGGGTATTGTTTCTTGGTTGGGTGTCCGTTGCACCCAAATCAAGCCTAAGTACCCCAGGTATCCGCAGCAGCACGAGGTATTAGGGTTTTGTTCCTTGGTTGGGCGTCCGTAGCACCCAGACCAAGCCTAAGTACCCTGGGCATCTGCAACACCGCGAGGTATTAAGGTTTTGTTTCTTGGTTAGGCGTCTGTAGCACCCAGACCAAGCCTAAGTACCCCGGACATCCGCAGCACTGCGAGTATTAGGGTTTTGTTTCTTGGTTGGGCGTCCGTAGCACCCAGACCAAGCTTAAGTACCCCGGGCATCCGTAACACAGTGAGGTATTAGGGTTTTGTTTCTTGGATAGGTGTCTGTAGCACCCAAACCAAACCTAAGTACCCCGGGCATCCGCAGCAACCCGAGGTATTAGAGTTTTGTTTCTTGGTTGGGCATCTGTAGCACCTAGACCAAGTCTAAGTACCCCGGGCATCCACAACACCACGAGGTATTAGGATTTTTGTTTCTTGGTCGGGCGTCTGTAGCACCTAGACTAAGCCTAAGTACCCCAGGCATCCATAGCACCGCGAGGTATTAGGGTTTTGTTTTTTGGTTAGGCGCCTATAGCACCCAGACCAAGCCTAAGTACCCCGTGCATTCGCATCACCATGAGTTTTAGGGTTTTGATTCTTGGTTGGGAGTCCGTTGCACCCAAATCAAGCCTAAGTACCCCGGGCGTCCGCAGCAGCGCGAGGTATTAGGGTTTTGTTTCTTGATTGGGCGTCCGTAGCACCCAGACCAAGCTTAAGTACCCCGGGCGTCCGCAGCAGCGTGAGGTATTAGGGTTTTGTTTCTTGATTGGGCGTCCGTAGCACCCAGACCAAGCCTAAGTACCCCGGGCATCCGCAGCACCGCGAGGTATTAGGATTTTGCTTCTTGGTTGGGCGTCTGTAGCACCCAGACTAAGCTTAAGTACCCCGGGCATCCGCATCACCACGAGGTATTAGGGTTTTGTTTCTTGGTTGGGCGCCCGTAGCACCCAGACCAAGCCTAAGTACCCCAGGCATCCGCAGCTCCGCGAGGTATTAGGGTTTTGTTTCTTGGTTGGGCGTCCGTAGCACCCACACCAAACCTAAGTATCCCGAGCATCCGTAGCACCGCGAGGCATTATGGTTTTGTCAGATGTACTAGCATTTTTGTGATGGCACGTTCTTTTATTTCATGAATTCACTACACGGCTGCAAGGATTCACAGGCAAGTACATAGTATGCCACACAAATCTTACCGGGGGGGGGGGGGATAGGCTTGGAGACAGTCGACCTTCTCTGGCCTCTTGAGCTTTTCGGCACCCTCGGGTTTTTTCGAGACTCCGATTTGACTTCCCCACTGTAGATCGCCGAGAACCAGTTGGTCCCCTTTGACTTCAGTCACTCGGTCGCCTACCGGAAATTTTATCTTCTGGTGGTAGACAGAGACCACCGCCTGGAAGACACTGAGTGTCGGGCGGCCCAAGATGGCGTTGTAAGATGAGAGAGCGTCCACGATAAAAAGGGTGTCCTCCTGGTCCTCTCGAGTAGGTCGCTGCCCAATGATAGCGATAAGGTGATTTGCCCTATCGGCTGTACTCGATACCCGGTGAAGTCGAACAGCGGGGTTGAGACCGGAAGTAGTTCATCCTTGTCGATCTGCATATGATCCTGAGCAGCCTTGTACAGGATGTTCACGAAACTTCCTGTATCCACGAAGATGCACTTGACCTCATAGTTGGCGACGCGGGCAAGGATTACCAGGGCATCTTCATGCGGAGCTTCCACCTCTTCCAAGTCTTCGGGGCCGAATGAGATCGTAGGGTTGTGATCCTGGCTTCGGTTCATCCCAATTGCATAGTTCTCCAGACACCGGGTCTTGGACTTACTTGCCCGATGGGAATCTCCTCCGTTGGGTCCTCCGGAGATTACTCCCACATGTCTAGAGGGCGGGCCGCGTGCAGAGGCCTTGCCCTTCCTGGGGGTCTCTTTCCAAGGAGGGAGACCTACAGGGTGCAGGCCCCTGGCTCCTTCCCCTTGACCGCGACCAAGATCGGTGTCGGGTCTCGTTTTCTCCCGACTGTCTCTGTCTGGGAGAACAGCTTTGCCGAGGGGAATTCCGGCGATATCCTGTCTTCTTACACTTCCTCCGAGGTTTGGAGTCTGCCTCTTCACTCAATTTTTTCTTCAAGGCATAACACTCCTCGGTGGAATGTGTAGTACTACCGTGGAAGCCGCAGTACTTCATCAGTGGCTCTGGCTGCTCGGTGTCCACTGTCTCACCCAGTTTCCGTCTACCAACCCACTGGTCCTTCCTCGGGTGAAGGTCTTTTCCTCGGGTTGGAGCTTGGGGTTCCCTTCTTTCGGACCGGGTAACGACTTGAGGGGGACTCCGACTGGTTCCTTGCGACGGGCGAATTGCACCTCCTCCACGTTGACGTGCTTGACCGAACGCCCCAGCAGATCATCGAAGCTGGCGGGTGACTTCTTCACCAATGATTGGAAAAAATCCCCTTCTGAGAGCCCTTGGGTACAGGCGCTGACGAGGATTTTCGACGTCGCACTTGGCACATCTTGTGCCACCTGGTTGAACCGCTGGATGTACTCCTTGAGTGACTCTTTCGGCTTCTCCATGAGAGCGAATAGATTGAGTGTCGTCTTCTAATACCGACAGCTACTGGTGAAGTGGTGGAGGAAGGCGGTTCTAAACTCCATGAAGGGGTTGATAGAGCCTGAGGGCAGTCTCTGGAACCATCGTTGGGTTGCTCCAGATAGGGTGTTCAAGAACACCCGGCACTTTACACCATCGATATACTAGTGTAGGAGTGCCACATTTTCAAACTTACAGACATGATCCTCCAAATTTGTCTTCCCGTCGTAATCAACAATCCCAGGCCCGCAAAACTGCTTCGGCATGGTGTCTTCTACCATCTTAGATGAGAAGGGAGTAGAGAGGCCTTAGGGGAGACCTTAGGTTCATCCCTCTTCCCCTGCCCATCTTCTTGTCTCAGCGCGCTAGAGGCTACCGAATTGGCCTTCTCAATATCTTCGGGAGAGCCTCGCCGGTGGTCCAGGGCTGCTCCGGCGCGTCGCCCTCGTGGTGTGACAGATCTTCGCGGTTGGGGGTGCGAGATGGAGATTGGGGATCTCCTCCCGCATAGAAACACCTTGTTGTGAGGCGGCCTGCTCGATTTGGTGTTGTTCGAGCGCCTCTTTAATGGCGTTGGCCACCAAGCGATCCAGTTCTTCTTTCGTCAGGACAATGGATTGTCTTGTCAGTTCTGCCATCGGTGCTCCTTTTGGTGTTTTATTGGTTTCCCACAAACGACGCCAAACTTATTCCTGAAGGAATCGACATCGACAGCCAGTCACTAGGGTTCATCCCATGTAGATGCTGACACCACGGGGTGCTCAACCCCATCAAGGAGCGTTCATGATTTTTTAAAAAAAAATCCAAAATTTATTAGAAAATTTGACAAGTTAAACTATTATAATGTTTGTTTTTAATGTTTGAAGCTTAGTTTATTCAATATATCATATATTACTAGTAATAAACAATTTTTTTGTTGTTTTAATTTAATATGCATACAATCAAATCAATGTCTGAATTGAAATTTCAGTCTAATTCATTCAATTAACTACGAATGAAATTTATCTACACAAAAAAACAAATAACATGTTTTTTAAAAGAAAGTATTTTGTATTTCTGATAATACCATAATTTTACCGATAATTTTTTTTAAAACCTTTTTATTTTTATAAACCTCTATTTATTCTACTAAAATATATTATATACTTTAGTTTCATTTGAGTTATAGTATATAAAGTTATTCAAATATATATTTTTTAATTTAGGTGAACTCTTTAAGTAATGCAGTTAAATCAATCCTTTTTAAAAGAAGAAGTATACTAAACTCTAATAGAACAAAGTCAATACCACTCGCACATGTATTCAATGTAGCCCCAAGTTGCCTCTAGTGTTAAATTGACACTTAGGTATTTCAATTTCCAATTACCAATTATGAAGTATTTTACCAGAATTTTCTTATTAAATAAGATGTGTAATGATAAGATGTCAGACTTCTAGACTACCTCTACTATGAGCGCTTCTTAATTTTAGAATCTAAGATTTTATGTTTGAAAAACTACATAATAAGTGATGAAAATAATTATTAAACATATTGTATAATAATGATCTCTTCAAAATTTTAAAAATACAATATATATATTTAGTTAAAATATAAAAACCTAGAGGAGAATTTTTTTTTTTTATAAATTTAGTCATCTAAGGATGTGAATCAAGACATATATATATATATATATATATATATATATATAATATATATATATATATATATATATATATATATATATATATATATATATATATATATATATATATATATATATATATATATATATATATATAAAATTTTGATCAGCTGCGGACCGATCCTTACGGACCGCGTGTGGACTGGCGCCTGATCGGCCACCGAAAGCTCAGGAGCGTCCCCGACGGGTTCACCCGTACCCGACGGGTTCACCCGTACCCGACGGGTTCATCGTACCCCCTAGGGTTCACCGTACCCCCCCCGGTTATAGTTTTGTTTGGGGGCGACGGCCGAAGGACGCCGTTGGTGTCGAGTCCGTGAGTCACCGGAGGCTCTGGAGCGTCCCCGACAGGTTCACCCGTACCTGACGGGTTCACCCTACTCCCTAGGGTTCACCGTACCCCCCCTGGGTTATAGTTTTGTTCGGGGGCGACGACCGAAGGCCGCCGTTGGTGTCGAATCTATGAGTCACTGGGGGCTCGGGAGCATCCCCGACGGGGTCACCCGCCCCCGACGGGTTCACCCGTACCCGACGGGTTCACCCTATCCCCTAGGGTTCATCGCACTCCCCTGGGTTATAGTTTTGTTCGGGGGCGGCCGCCGTTGGTGTCGAGTAGTCGTTGGTCGTCTGCCTGATCGGCCTGGTGACCGATCAGGCGCGGTCCGCAGGCAGTCCGTAGCTGATCATTTCTCTCTCTCTCTCTCTATATATATATAGGAGATTGTTCTCCTACAGGACAAACCTCACGCGCCCATGCGCGCCAGCCTTTTTTTTTAAACAATTCCTCACGTTAATGTTTTTTTATTAATTTCTAATTTTTTTTCTCCTCCCCACTCGCTCGTCTCCTTTCTTGGCACAGCAGCCGACGGGCGATGATGGCCGGAGGCGGCGACAGCGGCCGAAGGCGATGACGACGGCAGTCGGAGGCGGTGACGCCGACTGGAGACGACGACGACGGTAGTCGGAGGCGGCGACGACAGCAGCCGAAGGCGGCGATGACGGCAGCTGAAGGCGGTGACGACCGGAGCCGAAGGCGCGCCTGGTGTCACCGCCTCCGACTGCCGTCGCCGCGCCTTCGACTCCCGTCGTCACCGCCTTCGGCTGCCGTCGTCGTCGCCTCCGGCCGGTGTCTGCCGCCTCCGGCCGCCGTCGCCGTCTTCGGCCATCATCGCCCGTCGTCGCCGCACCATGAAAGGAGACGAGCGAGTGGGGAGGAGAAAAAAATTAGAAATTAATAAAAAAACATTAACGTGAGGAATTGTTAAAAAAAAAAAAAAGGGGCTGGCGCGCATGGGCGCGTGAGGTTTGTCGCAGGAGAACAATCTCCTATATATATATATATATATATAAGCAGGAGAACAATCTCCTATATATACATATATATATATATATATATAGAGGAGGCACCTCGAGTCCTTAAAAGACAATCTTTTTTAAAACTCAACATTTTTTCAAATAAATCCTAAATACATATGATATACCCTATTAACACTTAACATTTTTTCAAAATCTTAGAATTTTTTTCTTGAACACTATAACCCAATTGGACAGGTGAATCCATCAGGGTAAAATCTTAAAATAATTTTCGTTTGAACACTATAACCTAATTGGATAGGTGAAACTACCGAGATAAAATCTTAAAATTTTTTTTCGCTTGAACACTATAACTGACGCCGGGCAGAATATAGATTATTCTGGGGTGAGAAGTTTCAGAGGGATTTACGAGAAAAGAATAAGAAAGTAATAACGAGATAAGGAGTAGCCAAAACTGGTCTTAAGCATTATTGAGAAAAACAAGAGCGATAAGAGAAAAATAGAGATATAGCCGTAACGTGGCTTAAGCGAAGCAAATTGATTCAATATCTAAAAAACTTGTCCTAAACATCATCTAAGCATGAGTTTATATAGCACTCACATCCCTAAAAAAAACTCTAAACCAACCAGACTTAGTCCCCTAAAATTTAGGAACAAATTTAACCAACAAAACTTAGTTTCCTAAGATTTAGGAACAAACTAAACAAAAATATATAACCAATTAAAAAAACCCAACAAGACTTGGTTTCCTAAGATTTAGGAACAAACTAAATAAAAATATATAACCAATTAAAAAAACCATAAATATATAAATCTGAATATTATTTTGGATCCCCTCCTGCATCAGTCTCCCGAAGTTGAAGAGAACTCATCCTCGATTTCGGCGTCTCCCTGATTGATGCTTCAGTGTAAAGGTGAACTCCTGCAAGTAATTTACCCACTTAGCGTGTTGACTACTCAACTTATGTTGACCGTTGATGTACTTCAAAGCCTCATGATATGTGAATAAGATAAATTCCTTCTGCACGAGATAATGGCGCCAATGCTTTAAGAATTGCACAGTAGCATAGAATTCTAGGTCATAGGTAGAATAATTTTTCTTGGCACTAGATTGTTTCTCACTGAAGAAGGCAATAGGGCGTCCTGATTGACTTAGAACACTACCAATGCCAATGCTAGATGTGTCACAGTTTACTTCGAACAGTTTGTCGAAATCTAAAAGTGCTAGAACAGGTGCTTCGGTCATCTTTTGTTTCACTAGCTGAAAACTAGTCATAACTGCTTCACTCCACTTGAATTCGCACTCCTTGAGGCACTCATTTATAGGAGCAATTAAGGTACTAAAGTTCTGAATGAACCGGCGATAGAAAGAGACCAATCCATGGAAACTTCGGACGTCATGAATGGTTTTTGGCTGTGGCCACTCTAAGATTGCCTCTATCTTTGATGGATCTGTACGGACACCCTCAGTAGAAACTATAAATCCAAGAAAAGAAACTGTAGTCGTGAAAAAAGAACACTTCCTTTTGTTGACGAACAAGGATTCCGCCTTTAGCTTCTCAAAAATAGTTCGGAGGTGATCAAGGTGTAAAGCCCTCGTCGAACTATAAATAAGGATGTCGTCAAAGTATACAACTACGAATCTTCCCAGGAAAGGTCGCAATACCTGATGCATGAATCTCATGAATGTGCTGGGGGCATGGGACAGTCCAAAAGGCATGACCATCCACTCGTACAACCCATGTTGTGTCTTGAAGGTTGTCTTCCATTCATCTCCTGGCTTGATTCGAATATGGTGGTATCCACTCTTCACTGTGATTTTGTTGATAGCTCGGCTATCAACACACATGCGTCATGAACCGTCTTTCTTTGGTACAAGTAGTGCAGGGATTGCACAGGGGCTTATACTCTCGCGAATATAACCTTGTCTCAATAGCTCCATAACATGTCGTTGTAGCTCTTCGGCATCCTTAGGGTTAAGACAGTATGCCGGTCGGTTAGGCAAGCTTGACCTCGGGGCGAGATCAATTTGGTGCTGAATATCTCTCATAGGGGGAAGTCCTGGAGGAAGGTCATCGACCATCAACTCAGCGAAGTCTGATAAGAATGGTTGCACTTCAGCTGCTAGATCCGAGTCCGGGTCTATGACATTGCTTTTGAAAGGAAGCAAAGCATAGACAATATCTCTGTGCTTCATCTCATTCTGTAATGCTCAAAATTCTCAAAATAAATTTTAGAAATATCCTAGAATTAATTCTGAATTTATGGATATTTTTATAGAATTTTTCCATGGACAAATAAGGCAAAAATGGATAAAAATAGAATGCGCGGTAAAAAAAAAATTTAAGTGGGGTTTGACCCCTAGACCTTTAACATGAGGGAAGAATAGGCTTACCAAGTGAGATAAGGTTGTTTTCGTTGGAATAGACTAGAGGGAAAGGTAGATAAGGTGAAGTTAGTTAAATTTTTCCATAAATATAAAAGGGAACTTAAGGGTTTTTTTTATTGAAACTTTTCCTCACTTGTCACCGCCGAACCCTCTCATCTCTTGGGCGATTTCTCCTCTCCCTCTCTCGAGTCTTTCTCTCCCTCACTCACGGCAAACCAAGGAAGAGGTCCAAGGGCTTGTGTTGGGCGGATTCAAGAAGGAGGACGCACTAGGGGATCGTCTCAAGGAGTAGTTCGTCGTTAGAACCTCTCCGAGACTCCAAGGACCTTCCCTCTTCCTAAACCCTACGCCCTAGAGTTGTAAGAACAAGCGTAGGATGTGAGTATCCCTCACCTGCGGTATAAGTAGCTTCGTTTGTATGATTGATTGTTCTAGTTTATCTAATTGCAATTTTATGCCCATATGTGCAGATTAACTTCCTCTACCGATTTTAAGGGCACCACTAGATGGGCTGGACGTGGTTCCCCCTTTAGTTTGGGGTTTAGACGCACCGTCGAGTGCCTAGGAAGTGTTCTTAAATGAAAAAGGGGAGTTTTTAGGCACGTACGGTGCTCGAGAAAATGTTAAGAAGCTCTAATATGAGTTTTTGCATGTTATGAAGTTAGCTACCCTTGCTTCATGTTTATGGACCCTAGTTCATCCATTGGGTGGGCTCCTAGATCGCCCCTAGGCTCTAGATTGCCTAGTAGATGCAAGGTTAAAGAAAAGAATATTTATAAAAGTATTTTACTTTTTATGGCATGTGCTTGGACTCTAGTTCGTCCATGGGTGGGCTCCTAGTTGCTCCTAGTTTGCCTAGTATTAGTACCCTAATGGGTTCGGGATTAGCTACCTCGGATCTATTTAGGGATGCGCGCATTAGCAACACATTGCCGGGCCCACAGCAGCATAATTATTATTTTCACTTATTATATGTATAAGTTTCAAAAGTTCAGTAATAACTTTAAGTGAAAACAGTTTTAAGATCATGCTTAGTTCAGTTAGATTCTATGAATGCTATGTGAATTTAGTTATAAGAATATGATTTAATTCATGTGCTTAGTATGATGAGTATGCCATGATATTTGTTTAGATTATATGTTTCAGCGAGATTAAATGACAAGCATGATATGTTTTTCCTACATGTGTTTTCAAAAGCATGAGTTTCGAGATATGCATTATTTTGTGAGTAGGATGGTACTTACTAAGCTTTATGCTTATAGTTTCATTTTTCTTATACTGCAGATAAGGGCAAACGAAAAATGGAGTAGCGGAAGCGGCAGGAATGATGTGGAGTGTGTGATGGTGGAAACTTGGAATGAAAGAACCTTGGGAACTTGCATTAAGAGGACATGTTATTAAGAATGTTAAATGAATTAGTTCCTTGCCATGTTTACTATTTTCCGCATCTTAAGTACCTTTGTCATGTTGAGTGATACATTCAAGTGCATGTTTCTAGTTATACTTTGACATGTTGTTAGCTTCTACATGTGATATGTTGGATGATACATTCCAAGTGCATGTTAATTAGTAGTAAAATGAATGGTTTAAGGCCATGGAACCATTTCTGATATTATAGTGCTACTATTGATGCATCTAGACCGAAATAATGCCTAGTTGTAGTAGCAAGTTGATACAAAGTTCATGTTTCTAATTTCATGCTTAGAAATGGTTAAAGTATGCTTTAATGTCATGAAAACATATAGAATATGGCTTAGAATCATTGTATACCTATTAGTAAGCTCAAATATGAGTTTGTGGTGCTTTTGGTACAAAGTAGGTTGACTTTGGCACGCTTCTGGAATCTGAATTTTCAGATTTCAGAACTACCAGTCGACTGCGACCGATACCAGTCGACTGGTAGACTAGGCAGTTGACTGGGACCAGTAACAAAATCGTACAGAAGGCTTCGTCGCCTCGGGCAGTTGACTGATGGAATACCAGTCAACTGGTGCCAATTTACAACACAATGTGATGTAGAGCTGCTGGTTAGTGCTTCAGTCATGCAAGGCTGAGGTTGGGGGATCAAATTCTGCCAAGCTAATAAAATTAAAGTTTTTGTTTTATTTTGGCTGGTTAGTACTTTCAACATGATTATGAATTGTTAGTTCAGTAAATAGCGAAATAATTTTTTTAAAATTCTCCCAGTTGGTTTAACTTAAATGAAAACAAGGATCATAAATCAGTTAGTTAGCCAGTTAGTAGCAGCGATCCGCCTTAAAACCATAGTACCAGAAGGCGGGGCGTTACAGAGTGGTATCAGAGCAAGTTCCATCTTTTCTCCCCACACACATCCAGCATCGTACCTGCAGCTTCCAAGTAAGAGTACCTCTCACATTACTTATGTTGTCTTGCTTTTTCATTTCCTACTTAACTGAAGTATGTTTATAACTCATGGCACTTTAATATTGTTATAGTAATATGTATGTCCTCTGTTATGTAGACAATGGTTAGAGGACGCCCAACTAGAAGGGCACCAGCTACTGAGCCTCAACAGGAGGCAACTGACACAGTGAATCCACCTAAGCTCGAGGAGATAGTGGCTCAGCTCCAGAGACAGATAGCTGAGCAGCAGCAGGAGATAGCCACTCTAAAGGCTAATCAGCAGACCACACCTACTGCTACGCCAGGACCAAATGTGGAAACTCCAATAGTGACAGAGGTTCCACCTAGAGCACCAATTCCACCAGTAGCACCAGAAGCCCCAGCAGTAGGGGCTAGAAGAGAAGCATATCTGGTTCAGTGGCAGAAACTCAAACCAGAGAACTTTTCAGGCACTAGTGAACCGTGGGATGCACAAGCCTGATTCAAAACCCTGGAGAGTACCATGGAGCTTCTGGACTCGCCAGAACATGAGAAAGTGAAGTGTGCCTCCTTCTGCCTAGCAGGAGATGCTAGAATGTGGTGGGAAAGGGTGAAGGCCAAGCGAGACATAAATCAGATGACGTGGGCCAACTTAGAAGCTGAGTTCTTCGAAGAATTCTTTCATATGCGGGTTACTAACCGACATTATGATGAATTCACTGAATTTTGCCAAGGTAACCTATCAGTAGAGGAAGCCGTGAAGAGATTCAACAGACTGGCTCGCTTGTGCCCTGAACTGGTCAGCACTGAATGGGAGCGAGTCAGGCTAATGCTCAAGATGCTAAGGCCAGAAATAGCATTGAATGTGGCCAGCGGCGTCCATAGGCCGCAAACCTCAGAAGAACTAGTTAGCAGTGCTCTGATCACCGAGCACTACCTGAACAGCATGCAACAGCAGAAGTCAGTCATGACAAAAAGTAAAGGCCAAGGCAGTTCAGGAACTCAGAAACCCCAAGGCCACAACTCTAGCTGGAAAGGAAAGAATCAGGGCAAAAGAAAGCAGTGGAACAATCCAAAAGGGGAGCCAGCCAACAAGCAAGCCAAGTACCCCACTTGTTCCACATGTGGGAGACAACACTTAGGGGTCTGCCGCAAGGGCACCCGTGGGTGTTATAACCGTGGTCAAGAGGGGCACATGGCCAAGCAGTGCCCCACCAAGAACAGTCTGCCTACTCCACATCCTACTCAGTATGGAGGCAAACCTGCACAACTACATCAGATGCAGGCAGCACTGGATGTCCCCCATATCAGTCAGGGCAGATTAGAAGCTCCATCAGCCACTACTAATGCACGGATCTTCTCACTGACCATAGAGGATGTAGCGAATGCCTCGACAGTTGTGACAGGTCAGATATGTATTTTACAACAAAATGCAACTGTCTTATTCGATACTGGGGCAACCCATTCTTTCATATCCAGGGCATTCGCAGAGAAGTTAGCTATACCTCCAGATGTACTCAGTGGCCTGTTCTTAACCACCATACCTTCAGGAGAGATTATGGCGTCCACGCATTGGCTCCGTGCAGTGCCAGTCAGTATAGCAGGCAGAGATCTTTATGGTAATCTGATAGTGCTGGATATGACTGATTATGATGTCATTTTTGAAATGGACTTCCTAATCAAGTACGGTGCCTCCATAGAATGCCGTAAAAGGAAGGTCATATTCCAACCTGAAGAAGGAGTGCAATTTGAATACATCGGAGAACCCAAGAGAAAGGCCAAGAAATTTCTCTCATCTCTAAAAGCACAGAAACTGCTGGATTCAGGATGTACCGGATTTCTAGCACATGTAGTCAATACCGAACAAGAGAAGGACCAAAAGCTAGAAGAGTTCCCAGTGGTATGTGACTACCCAGCAGTCTTCCCTGATGAGTTACCAGGCTTAGCGCTAGACAGGGAGATAGAGTTTGAGATAGATCTCATTCTAGGTACCAATCCCATTTCAAAAGCACCATACCGTATGGCTCCAGCAGAGTTAAGAGAACTTCAGGAGCAACTACAGGAGCTGGTCGACAAGGGCTTCATACGCCCTAGTCATTCACCTTGGGGAGCTCCCGTATTGTTCGTGAAGAAGAAAGACGGGTCCATGCGCTTGTGTATAGATTACCGGGCCTTGAATCAAGTCACCATCAAGAACAAGTATCCCTTGCCAAGAATTGACGACTTGTTCGATCAACTAAAGGGAGCAGCAGTGTTCTCAAAAATAGACTTGAGATCGGGTTATCACCAGGTGAAAGTTAAAGAAGGTGACATCCCCAAGACAGCTTTCAGAATATGATACAGACACTATGAGTTTGTAGTTATGCTTTTTGGCATAACGAATGCTCCAGCGACTTTTATGGACCTCATGAACAGAGTGTTCCAATAATATTTAGATAAGTTTGTTATCGTCTTCATCGATGACATTCTGATATATTCCAGGACTCAGAAGGAACACGTAGAACACCTGAAAACAATATTAGAAATTCTTCAACGGAGCCAACTCTATGCAAAATTCTCCAAGTGTGAGTTTTGGCTCGATCAGGTGTCTTTTCTGGGTCACATCATCCCCAAGGATGGTGTGATGGTAGACCCCAACAAAATAGAAGCAGTAAGTAATTGGGTTAGACCAAAGAATGCCAGTGAGATCAGAAGTTTTCTGGGTCTAGGCGGTTACTATAGGAAGTTTGTAGAGGATTTCTCCAGAATAGTCTCCCCACTGACAGCTCTTACTAGAAAGAACAGAAAGTTTCAGTGGACAGAGGACTGCGAGAACAGTTTTACAGAATTAAAGAGAAGATTGGCTAGTGCTCCTATCCTGACTCTTCCAGAGACCACTGACAGCTTTGACATATATAGTGATGCTTCTAAATTAGGACTTGGAGCAGTGCTGATGCAGAATGGCAAGGTTATCGCCTATGCCTCAAGACAACTCAAGGATTATGAGAAGAACTACCCTACTCATGACCTGGAGCTAGCTGCAGTAGTGTTCTCTCTCAAGATCTGGAGGCATTACTTATACGGAGCTCAGTGTAGGATTTTCACAGATCATCAGAGTCTGAAGTATTTCTTTACTCAGAAGGATCTGAACATGAGGCAACGCAGATGGCTTGAGCTGGTCAAGGATTATGACATTGACATCCTCTACCATCCAGGCAAAGCTAATAAGGTGGCAGACACACTTTGCAGGAAATCTAGTGCCACCCTACTAACTTTGTCTACGATGTCGCAGCCCCTTCGGCAGGAAATATCAGAGTTCAGACTGGAAATTATAGTTGGGCAACTCTCCACTTTGACATTAGTATCAACCCTGGTTGAAGACATCCATACAGCACAAGATCAAGATCCTGACCTTCAGAAAATCAAGCAGGGGATACCAGAATCAGAAAATGGGGAGTTTCGCCTATCAAATAGTGGGATACTGTACTGCGGTGACCGCTTATGTGTTCCAAACCAAGAAGAGCTCCGAAGGAAGATCCTAGAGGAAGCACATGGATCTCCTTATGCGATGTATCCTGGTTCCACCAAAATGTACCAAGACCTCAGGGGACGTTTTTGGTGGCCTGGGATGAAGAGAGACATCACCAGATATGTCAGTACCTGTCTGACATGCCAAAGGGTCAAGGCAGAACATCAAAGACCAGGAGGAGTTCTGCAGCCTATCTAGATTCCAGAATGGAAATGGGAAGATATTTCCATGGATTTTATAGTGGGACTACCCAGAACAACGAATGGATATGATGCAATCTGGGTAATAGTTGACATATTGACTAAGTCTGCCCACTTCCTACCTATCAGGATCTCCTATTCCATGGAACAGCTAGCTCAGTTATACCTCAAGGAGATCGTCAGACTACATGGAGTCCCTAGGACTATCATTTCAGATAGGGATAGTAGGTTCACTTCGCACTTCTGGGAGTGCGTACAGACAGCACTAGGCACCAAACTGAAGTTTAGCACAGCTTTCCATCCTCAGACAGATGGTCAGACAGAGAGAGTTAATCAAGTACTAGAAGATATGCTCAGAGCTTGTGCTTTAGATTACAAGGGTAGTTGGTGCAGATATCTGTGCTTAGCGGAATTCGCCTACAACAATAGTTATCAGGCCACTATCGGCATGACACCCTATGAGGCTTTATATGGGCGGAGGTGTAGATCTCCTATCTGCTGGTACGAGGGTGGTGAGAGGCAAGAGTTAGGCCTACAGACAGATCTTATAGATGATACCACCGTAGTCATACAACAGATCCGCCAGAGAATAGAAACAGCTCAGAGTCGCCAGAAGAGCTATTCTGATACACGGTGCAGACCATTAGAGTTTGAAGTTGGGGATTCAGTATTCCTCAGAGTGGCTCCCATGAAGGGAGTAATGCGTTTTGGGAAGAAGGGCAAGCTAAGTCCTAGATATGTAGGACCATACCCCATCACTAGAAGAGTTGGCAAAGTAGCTTATGAGCTAGAGCTACCTCAGGAGATGTCAGCTATCCATAATGTATTTCATGTCTCCATGCTTAAGAAGCATATCCCAGATGCCACGTAGGTGATAGAGCCATAGACGGTACAAGTCTGCGAAGATCTCAGTTATGATAGTCGGCCTATTCAGATAATAGACCGAGCAGTTAAGAAATTGCGGAACAAGAAGGTACCATTAGTGAAAGTCATATGGCAAAATCACAGAGTAGAAGAGGCAACATGGGAACCAGAGGACAGCATGAGGCAGAAATACCCAGAGCTGATTTAAGTTTGAGGACGAACTTTTTATAAGGTATAGGGGATTGTAACGCCCGAAAATTCTCAAAACAAATTTTAGAAATATCCTAGAATTAATTTTGAATTTATGGATATTTTTATAGAATTTTTCCATGGACAAATAAGGCAAAAATGGATAAAAATGGAATGCGCGGTAAAAACAAAAGTTTAAGTGGGGTTTGACCCCTAGACCTTTAACCATGAGGGAAGAATAGGCTTACCAAGTAAGATGAAGTTGTTTTCGTTGGAATAAACTAGAGGGAAAGGTAAATAAGGTGAAGTTAGTTAAATTTTTCCATAAATATAAAAGGGAACTTAAGGGTTTTTTTATTGAAACTTTTCCTCACTTGTCACCGTCGAACCCTCTCCTCTCTTTGGCGATTTCTACTCTCCCTCTCCCGAGTCTTTCTCTCCCTCACTCACGACAAACCAAGGAAGAGGTCCAAGGGCTTGTGTTGGGCGGATTCAAGAAGGAGGACGCACTAGGGGATCATCTCAAGGAGTAGTTTGTCGTTAGAACCTCTCCGAGACTCCAAGGACCTTCCCTCTTCCTAAACCCTACGCCCTAGAGTTGTAAGAACAAGCGTAGGATGTAAGTATCCCTCACCTGCGGTATAAGTAGCTTCGTTTGTATGATTGATTGTTCTAGTTTATCTAATTGCAATTTTATGCCCATATGTGCAGATTAACTTCCTCTACCGATTTTAAGGGCACCACTAGATGGGCTGGACGCGCTTCCTCCTTTAGTTTGGGGTTTAGACGCACCGTCGAGTGCCTAGGAAGTGTTCTTAAATGAAAAAGGGGAGTTTTTAGGCACGTAAGGTGCTCGAGAAAATGTTAAGAAGCTCTAATATGAGTTTTAGCATGTTATGAAGTTAGCTACCCTTGCTTTATGTTTATGGATCCTAGTTCGTCCATTGAGTGGACTCCTAGATCGCCCCTAGGCTCTAGATTGCCTAGTAGATGCAAGGTTAAAGAAAAGAATATTTATGAAAGTATTATACTTTTTATGGCATGTACTTGGACTCTAGTTCGTTCATGGGTGGGCTCCTAGTTGCCCCTAGGCTCCTAGTTTGCCTAGTATTAGTACCCTAATGGGTTCGGGATTAGCTACCTTGGATCTATTTAGGGATGCGCGCATTAGCAGCACATTGCCGGGCCCACAGCAGCATGATTATTATTTTCACTTATTATATGTATAAGTTTCAAAAGTTCAGTAATAACTTTAAGTGAAAACAGTTTTAAGATCATGCTTAGTTCAGTTAGATTCTATGGATGCTATGTGAATTTAGTTATAAGAATATGATTTAGTTCATGTGCTTAGTATGATGAGTATGCCATGATATTTGTTTAGATTATATGTTTCAGCGAGATTAAATGACAAGCATGATATGTTTTTCCTACATGTGTTTTCAAAAGCATGAGTTTCGAGATATGCATTGTTTTATGAGTAGGATGGTACTTACTAAGCTTTATGCTTATAGTTTCATTTTCCTTATACTGCAGATAAGGGCAAAGGAAAAATGGAGTAGCGAAAGCAGCAGGAATGATGTCGAGTGTGTGATGGTGGAAACTTGGAATGAAAGAACCTTGGGAACTTGCATTAAGAGGACATGTTATTAAGAATGTTAAATGAATTAGTTCCTTGCCATGTTTACTATTTTTCGCATCTTAAGTACCTTTGTCATGTTGAGTGATACATTCAAGTGCATGTTTCTAGTTATACTTTGACATGTTGTTAGCTTCTACATGTGATATGTTGGGTGATACATTCCAAGTGCATGTTAATTAGTAGTAAAATGAATGGTTTAAGGCCATGGAACCATTTCTGATATTATAGTGCTACTATTGATGCATCTAGACCGAAACAATGCCTAGTTTTAGTAGCAAGTTGATACAAAGTTCATGTTTGTAATTTCATGCTTAGAAATGGTTAAAGTATGCTTTAATGTCATGAAAACTTGTAGAATATGGCTTAGAATCATTGTATACCTATTAGTAAGCTCAAATATGAGTTTGTGGTATTTTTGGTACAAAGTAGGTTGACCTTGGCACGTTTCTGGAATCTGAATTTTCAGATTTCAGAACTACCAGTCGACTGCGACAGATACCAGTCGACTGGTAGACTGGGCAGTCGACTGGGACCAGTAATAAAATTGTACGGAAGGCTTCGTCGCCTCGGGCAGTCGACTGATGGAATACCAATCGACTGGTGCCAGTTTACAACACAATGTGATGTAGAGTTGTTGGTTAGTGCTTCAGTCATGCAAGGCTGAGGTTGGGGGATCAAATTTTGCCAAGCTAATAAAATTAAAGTTTTTGTTTTATTTTGGCTGGTTAGTACTTTCAACATGATTATGAATTGTTAGTTCAGTAAATAGCAAAATAAGTTTTTTTAAATTCTCCCAGTTGGTTTAGCTTAAATGAAAACAAGGATCATAAATCAGTTAGTCAGCCAGTTAGTAGCAGCGATCCGCCTTAAAGCCATAGTACCAGAATGCGGGACGTTACACATTCAAAAATCTGGACATAGAAAGTAGTGTAGAATTATTGGTTACCAAATTTGAAGGGGTTCCTTCTCGTCGGGGAGCCAATACTATGTTCCTTCCTTTGATGCTGAGGGTGTATGTGTTCTTCCGCGCATCATGAATGACGCTGCGATCATATTGCCACGGTCGTCCCAACAATACGTGACATGCGCCCATTGACACAACATCACACCATGTTCGATCATAATACTTGCTACCAATAGAAAAAGATAAAAGACACGTCCTATCTATGGTTACCTCACTTCCTTTACTTAGCCATGATAACTTGTAGGGTTTTGGATGACGATCTGTCTTCAACTGTAGCTTTTGAACAGCTTCTTCGGATACAATATTTTCACAGCTTCCACTATCAATGATCATCTTGCAAACTTTGTCTGCAACCATGCACGTCATGTGAAAAATGTTGGTTCTCAGCCAATCATCTTCAGATTCTTCCTTAGGGATCAGTAGGCTCTTGCGTACGATGAGAGTCTCATGACCATCGCCATAAAGAACCCCGTGATCAATATCGTCATCATAAATCGGCTCATCAATCTGTTCGAGTTCATCCTTTATGTCTTCCTCAACTAGCAGTGTCTTGTTTTTTTTGATATGGGGATCTTTTACATTCTGAATCTTGATGCCCCTGTTCACCACATCGAAAACACTTGATAGTGGTCTTAGGGTTACCTTGTGGTGGCTGCTGAGAAGGGCGCGACTCTTGAGGGCGAATAACTTGATTGTTTTGATCGCTCCTAGTCGTCGGTCTTCGGTTTCGTTGTTTTTCAACTGTCAAAGCTCGCTGATAGGCCTCCAAAATGGTTCAGAGTGAGTGAAGGCTCAGGGTGTCTTATAAGGGTTGACGTAATCCCCCTAAATATCGCGCTACCATCTGCTCCTCGGTCTCGGACAAATCATTCTGAGCAATAAGCTGATAGAATTCCTCTGTATAGTCGTCAACGGTTCTAGCTCCTTGCCTCATGGTATGGAGTCATTGATACAATGTTTGGGTGTAGCCGAAGGGAAGAAATTGTGTTCTCATTAATTTCTTCATTTTTTCCCAATCAGTGATTTTGGATTTACCTTGTCTCTCCCGTGATCGTCGAAGTTGCTCCCACCATGCTGAAGCTCGACCTTTTAACTTGATAACGACCAACTTTACTTTGATGTGATCAGGTATTTTTTTATATTCAAAAATCCTCTCTACTTCGTTGATCCAATCAACGAAGCCTTCCGCTTGTAATGTGCCAAAAAAAACAGGAAGATCCACTCGGAAACCAAAGTCCCCAAATCGTTCCTCTCGACCATGGTGTTCCCGATATGTAGCACGACGATGATATGGGTTTTCGAAAGGAGACTTAGAGGTACCATCAGAGATCTCACGATCTTCAAGATCCCGCGCTGCCAAACGTTGGGTTAATTCCGCAACTTGCTTCTGTAAATCCTCAATCATCATTATATATTGGATACTACGATCACGATGCTGGGCTTCCTCAATCGGAACCTGCTTGTTGCGACCGCGACCACGTCCAGGATGACCCCCCATTGGATCTTAATGAGCTCTGTTACCAACTAACGCCGGGCAGAATATAGATTATTCTGGGGTGAGAAGTTTCAGAGGGATTTACGAGAAAAGAATAAGAAAGTAATAACGAGATAAGGAGTAGCCAAAACTGGGCTTAAACCTTATTGAGAAAAACAAGAGCGAGAAGAGAAAAATAGAGATATAGCCGTAACGTGGCTTAAGCGAAGCAAATTGATTCAATATCTAAAAAATTTGTCCTAAACATCATCTAAGCATGAGTTTATATAGCACTCATATCCCTAAAAAAAACTCTAAACCAACCAGACTTAGCCCCCTAAAATTTAGGAACAAATTTAACCAACAAAACTTAGTTTCCTAAGATTTAGGAACAAACTAAACAAAAATATATAACCAATTAAAAAAACCCAACAAGACTTGGTTTCCTAAGATTTAGGAACAAACTAAATAAAAATATATAACCAATTAAAAACCCTAAATATATAAATCTGAATATTATTTTGGATCCCCTCCTGCATCAATAACCCAATTGGGTTGGTAAACCTGTCGAGGTAAAATCTTAAAAAAAATTTGCTTAAACACTATAACCTAATTGGGCAGGTGAATCCGTCGGGTAAAATCTTAAAATGTTTTTCGCTTAAACACTATAATCCAATTGGGCAGGTGAACCCGTTTGGGGTAAAATCTTAAATTTTTTTCGCTTAAATATTATAACCCAATTAGGAAGATAAACCTATCAGATATAGTTATTATTCAAGGAAATGTTGATTTGAGAAAAAAATCAAAAAAAAAAGCATGGAAGGCGCCTTCCATCATTGCATGGAAGGCGCCTTCCATCATTGCATGGAAGGCACCTTCCATGTGTTGGTGTAATCGACCTAGGTTTGATTGGATAGATTATGAGTTTTGATGTGTGTGTCAATATGATTAAGTTAAATTTTAGTCGTGTAGGACTTAGTGGAACACACATATATGAGATCTCATCCTGGTGCTTGGGTCCTTGAGTCAGTGAAGGATGGCACATTCGAGGGACTGTCGGACGAGGAGCAACGAAGTGGGGACGAGGGAGGAAGCGGACTTCAAGGCATATGCGGAGGATAGCATCGGGACGAGCCAAGGGTTTGAATGCATCCGAGGGATGAGAGCCAAAGGAAGAGAGCTTCAAAGGACAACTCCAGAGAGGATGAGTGTGTAACAGGACCAGTCGACTGGTATGGACACCAGTTGACTGAACCTTCTATGAGGTTTGAACAGTAAGACCAGTTGACTGATTTGTGTGACAGTTGACTGATCTGTTAGAAAACTAGCCGTGTGGCTGAGTACCAGTCGACTGGTGTTGGGGCAGAGCTATTTTGTTAACATCTATCTCCTCTATTTGAAGGGGAGTTTGAGACTCGTGAAGGGTTAGCTCTTTAGTGAAAAATTTTCTTGATCAAGTGCTCAAGCTCCCAAAGCTCAACGCTTCTTCCTAACCCTAACTCTCAATCTTGTAAAGGGGGAAGAGTGTCTTGTGAGAGGTTGTTCTCCACCGAGAAGGAGAAAGCTCTAGTCGGAGATTGCCGGGGATTAATCCACTGAAGGATTGAGGGATCGTCCATCTCAAGGACACGCCGTAGAGTAGGAGCAAGCAATCTCTGAACCACGTAAAAGGTTAAGTGTTAGCATAGTTTTTAATTGTTTAGTTTGCATTTCCGCTTGCGCACTAACTTATAAGAAGAGAAGATGAATTAGGTGAGAAGCTATTCATCCGCCCTTTAGCTGGACCATCGATCCCTACAAGTGGTATCAGTGCACAAGGTCATCTTTCAACCGACTAACTGCCTAGAAGAGAAATTTAATCAAAATGGTCGACTCGCATATTCAACCACCCAAATTTGAAGAAGAATTTTCTTGGTGGAAGAAAAGGATGGAGGTATTTTTCGATACCGATTTTGATATAATGTTAATTATGGAAAATAGTTTTGAAGTGCCTAAGGATTAAGAAAATAAGACACCCGAAAAGATAAGGTTGAGCAAGATGCAAATGGATGATCATTTAGCAAATTCAAAAGCTTTGCATCATCTTCTAAATATGCTTCCCCAATAAGAAATAACTCGGAGCGGAAGCTACACAAGTGTCAAGGAATTATGGGATAAGCTAGTAGAGCATCATGAAGGCACATTGGAAGTAAAATTGGCAAAAAGAGACCATCTCCGATCTCAATTCAACAACATCAAGCTTGACAAAGGAGAGAAGGTATCTAGTTTATGTTCTAGAATTAAGAAAATTTTGAATGAACTAACAAATATAGGTGAACAAACTCTCCAATCAAGATATCTTGATGAAAGCCATCAATGTCTTCCCAAGAACCATAAATTGGAGTTTAATGGTGGACTCATACTACATATCAAAGGATCTAGAGAAAAGTTCTCAAGATGAATTCTTCTCAACCATGGAGCTCCATGAAACTCGGATTGGAGAATTAAATGGAGAAGTCTACAAACCAAGAGGAGTAGCTCTTGTGACAAATAAGGGTAAGGGTAAGAAGAAGAAAATCTCGTCCTCTAATTTGGATGAATCAAGCGCCTCCATGGATGATGATGAAGAGGCATACATGGTATGGAAAATGAGAAAAACTTTTAAACACTTTTCAACTAACAAATCTTATGCTAGGAAAAGCTTAAGGAGCTTATGTAGGAGAAGGAAAATAATATGTTATAATTGCCAAGAGGAATGACATATAAGGGATGATTGCCCCCTCTTGAAGAAGGAAAAGAAAAAGAAGCAAGAAAAGAAGAAAATAAAAGAAAAGGGTAAAAAGGTTCAAAATTTAAAGGCAATATGGGATTATCTTTCATCATCGCAAGAGGAAGAACATCGTGTGTTTGATTTTGCTCTAATGGGAATTGAAGACATTGCCTCTACGTCATCCGATGTTGAAGAAGGAAAGAGCTCAAGTGAAGATGAAGGGAGATCAAGTGAAGGGGGAGGTCAAACCTCGGATTCGGATGTCTCGTTAAGTGAGATATATAATATACCCACTACTACTTTAGTTAAAATCATTTTAGCACCAATGATGATTTATTTAAGGCTAGAAATAAAATTAAATGTTTAAAAAATAATATTTGCATGCTTATAGAAAAATTAAAATCCATGACACTTAGGGATGGTATACATGCTTCCTCCTCAAGTTCAAATGATTCATATTTAGAAGAGGAAAATAAGGAATTAAGGGAAAAGGTGAATAACCTCACTAAAGCCCTTAGAAAATTTGAAATTGGCTCAAAAATCCTAGATATGATCATTGGGAGCCAAAGGACAAGTTTCAAGAAAACGGATTTAGGATATAATGATTCTAGCAATGAAAAGACCTGTCATTGTTTACTTGTTAGAGGATGATAAAAATCAAGACCCTAGATAGGAAATGGATCTCTAAGGAATATTTGGTTAACCAAATTCGGAAGCATTTCTATTGGATATCAAAATCAATCCTCAAGGGTTAGAGGATTTAGGGATAAGTCAACTATGTGTGTTAAAATTTTAAATTTATGAAAAAATTAGTTGACTTAGTACATTAAGGGGAGCACTTAGCCTAAATACATTCATGATCAAATGAACTAAATAGAGATTACCTTTGTTACATCTCATAATGACTTGATCTATGATTTTATTTATACATATGAAATGTTAGGATGATACAAATAATTCATTTGTGTTTATAACATTTTGATGAGTTATTAAATGTATCAATTTAGTAATAATAGACCAACTATGGGGAAAGAAAATGCTTAATTAATGGACATCTCACCCATAGATCATAGTTGGAAATTTTAAATATTTTGAAAACAATTCTCTTTTTTATTTTCTAGTGCATTGATTTGAAAAATATATGGGTTCAAAACTAGGACTTAAACTTGATACAAAATTAAAGGTTTCTCAAGTTTTTGAGTTTTAGTCAAAACCTCAAAAATATTTTGATTTTTCATGAAAATATATTTTCTCTATTGGAGGATATCAAAATAAATATGTTTGTAAAATTTTATGATTTTTCGAATCTTTTGGAATTTTTGACACATTTCTGAATTTTAGATCAAAAGGCTGAAATTTGGAATAATTAGTACCAGTCGACTGGTGCAGAGGATCAATCGACTGGGAATTCTGTGGGAATGTTTTCGTAGGGAGACAGTCGACTAATACCTATCTCAGTTGACTGGTACCTTAATTTTCTTATTTCTGCTTGTTTTCAGAATTTAGAACTTTGTTTTTCTTTGATATCATAAGTTAGAATTGATTGGTATAATCTTTTTGATGGTGTCAAAGGGAGAGAATGGAAGGGTTTAAGTTAGAACTTAACTTATTTCTTCATGTTGTGCAAAATTTGAAAATCATATGATAGAGCATAGGTTAAGGGGGAGGTTGCATGTTTATGCTTCTTAGTATATTATGTTTCTAATTTTCAAATTGATATGTTTGTGCCTAACTTAAACATATTACCACACATCAAAAAGGGGAAGATTGATGGTGCAATCTGTTGATGCAGTCTGACCCTGATTGTTATTTTGGTGTTGACACCGATTTTAGTTTAGGTTGATGAGATGATTATGATTAAGTCATGGTCATGGACTAGAAATACCTAGTGGGACTAGGTTGATAAAATCCTAACTTGTAGGGTTAGGTGTGGAAAAATCCTAGCTTGGAGGGCTAGGTGGATAAAATCCTAACTTGGAGGGTTAGGTGTGGAAAAGTCCTAGCTTGGAGGGTTAGGTGGATAAAATCCTAACTTAGAGGGTTAGGTGTGGAAAAGTCCTAGCTTGGAGGGCTAGGTAGATGAAATCCTAACTTGGAGGGTTAGGTGTGGAAAAGTCCTAGTTTGGAGGGCTAGGTGTGGAAATTCCTAACTCGGAGGGTTAGGTGATTGGAAATCCCAGTGAGTGAAGCCGGGTCCTGGTGAGTGAAGCCAGGTTGACTGAAGTCCCAGTGAGTGAAGCTGGGCACGGAGTCTTGGTCCGAGGGACTGAGCACGAGTCAGGGGAGGTTGGGATCCAGTTCTCTTGACTTAGAGTGGGTTTGGCCCTGCCTGGATTAGTCTGGTGACCGATCAGGGAAGTTGGCACGGTATTCCCTCGTGGATCGGTCTGGTGACTGATCTAGCAATGACTGATCGGTCTGGTGACCGATCAGGGAGGGCACAGTGACCGTGTTGGACTACTGATCGACTCCTGATCGGTCTGGTGACCGATCAAGGAGCATACAATTCACTTACTGCTTGGCTCCTGATCGATTTGGTGACCGATCAGGGAGCATACAGTGAGTTTTGGGAACCTTACTACTTGGCTCCTGATCGGTCTGGTGACCGATCAGAGATACTGTTCGGATCGTTCTGGTGAACGATCAAGTATCGCGAGTTCCTCACTATGACCGATCAGGATGGAGCCTGATCGGTCTGAGCATGCCCTGATCGGTCTGGTGACCGATCAGGAGGGTTGGACTGTGAAGCTGAGAAATCACCATGTAAAGGGGTGGATCGGTCTGGTGACCGATCCACGACTTGGGATCGGTCTGGTGATCGGATCCCGGAGAAGTCGCGATTTTTGATTACGCGTTGGGGATCGATCAGGATGGAGCCTGATCGGTCTGAACCCACCCTGATCGGTCTGGTGACCGATCAGGAGTCTCTCTGATCGGTCCGGCGACCGATCACTTTAATTCAGACGCGCTGTCAGACGCTCTGATCGCGTCTGTTCACACTCTGATTCCTACTGATACACTACTGATACTTATTCTGAGCTCTCTGGTGTTTGATCTTCTATTGATTTGCTGCTCTAATGTGCTGCTAAGTGTGCAGGTGACTTAGAGATCATCCAAGGGAAGTCAAACGAAGGTTTTCACTACAGCAGGTTTGTCCGTTTGTTTCCGCAGGTTGTAACGTCCTCTGGCGCAAGCTGCAGCAGCTGAGGAGCTGATGACCTGGGGCTCGACTGGAGGGGTTTCAATGAGTCCAGAGGAGGTCAAAGATAGCTGGCTGCTGTAGGTGAGCAGCTGGGAGCTGCTGCAGAGGAGCGTGTGACTTGGCGATGGAAGCAGGATAAGCCAAGGAGTGGAGAAGGAGCTAAAATATGCTTGTGACATCTCTGGTTCTGCTCTTGCAACTGCTCTACACTTGTGCGATTACTCTACTGTGAATCTTGAGCAACCTTGTGATACTTGAGCACTTGGGAAGAAGAAACAAGAAGCTTGGTGAGTCCATCAGCAAGAAGACACGAAGAAGGGAGTTCTTGCGTGAGATCTGTGCTGAGTGGAGCTCGGTGAGAAGTTTGCTTGTGTTCTTGCGGTTCTAAGTGTTCAGTAAGGCTTCTTCTTGTGTTTCCTGTACTTAATACTTCATTCATCTTGAAATGTTGTGGAGAGGTTACTCCACCGAGAAGGAGGTTGCTTTCTATCTGGATTTTCCGGGGCTTGATATGCCGACGATCAAAGGATCGCCCACCTTAAGGGCACGCCAAGGAGTAGGGGCAAGTTATCCCCGAACCTTGTAAATCCTCTTTGTTAGCATTTTCGTTTGTCTTTCATTTCTGCATTTTGTTTTTGTTGTTTTGCTTCCGCTGTGCTACTAACATTTGAGTGCAGAAGTGTAAAAGTGAAAGAAGTTTTGTGTCTAGCTACATTCACCCCCCCTCTCTAGCCATCCAAGTTCCAACACAATCGACCCAGCTTTGATTGGATAGATCATGAGTTTTGATGTGTGTGCTAATATGATTAAGTTATATTTTCATATTGGTTTGATGTGTGTTTGAGTCATGCAGAACTTGTTGGACCACACATATGAGAGATCTCATCCTGGTGCTCAGGTCCTTGAGTCGGTAAAGGATGATGCATCCGAGGGAACGTTGAATGAGAAGCAACGGAGTGGAGCCGAAGGAGGAAGCAGGCTTCAAGGCATACACGAAGGATGACATCGGAACGAGCTGAGGGCTTGGATGCATCCGAGGGACAAGAGTCAAAAGAAGAGAGCTTCAAAGGGCGACTCCGGAGAGGATGAGTGTGAGTGTGTAACAGGACCAGTCGACTGGTAGGGACACCAGTCGACTGAACCTTCTATGAGGTTCGAACAGTAAGATTAGTCGACCGGCCTGAGTGGCAGTCGATTAGTCTGTTCAAAAACTAGCCATTGGTTGAGCACCAATCGACTGGGCTTGGTAGCAGTCGACTGGTGTCGGGGCTGAACTGTTTTGTTAACAACTCTCTCCTCTATTTAAAGGGGAGCTTGAGACTTGTGAAGGATTATCTCTTTAGTGAGAAACCTTCTTGATCAAGTGCTCAAGCTCCTAAAGCTCAACTCTTCCTCCTAACCCTAACTCTCAATCTTATAAAGGGGAAGTGTGTCTTGTGAGAGGTTGTCCTCTACCGAGAACGAGAAAGCTCTAACCAGAGATTGCCGGGGACTAATTCACCGAAGGATTGAGGGATCGTCTAGCTCAAGGACACACCGTGAAGTATAAGCAAGCAATCTCCGAACCAAGTAAAATATTAAGTGTTAGCATTGTTTTTAATTATTTAGTTTGCATTTTCGCTTGCACACTAACTTGTAGGAAGAGAAGAAGAATTAGGTGAGAAGCTATTCACCCCCTCTAGTCGGACAATCGATCCCAACACCATGCATATGCGCATGAAGCGCACAAATGCAAGCACAGTAGATCAATTGTGTGTGTATATATATATACTAAAATTTTAACAAAATTATTTAAAAATAATGTTAATAAAAAATGAAGGTGGGCATTGACCTTCTCGAATCCTAATGTAAATCCACCCTTACCTGTGAGAAATTTTTGTGGGATTAAACTTGTCATATTCCCCAACCATTATGTTGGTCGATAATTATTTAAACAAATACTGGCCAAACAAATGACAGGTTAAAAAATAACGATCAAATATATATTTGGCCGGTAATTTTTTAATACAAATAGCTTGTAAGTTTTTTAAATGCCGACCAAATATATATATATTTGATAGGTGTTTTTTAAAAAATTTATCAGTTAATATATATTTAGTCATTATTTTAAATTCGGTTACCCATCAAAATATATTTAGCTACTAAATTAAAAAAAAATATTAAACCATTTTATCAATTTATCAAGCATTTTTATAAAATAATAATCAAATAATTTCAAAAATAAGTTAAATAATCATTAAATTTCAAAAAATTAGTTAAATAATGGATAAAAAGTAAATACAATTTTATTACCGGCCAAATTTAATTTGGACGCTTCCCTTTGTCCTCTATCTATAGTCTATAATAAACTTAAATGAGTGTTAGCCCTGCGGGATAAAAAATTCCAATTATCATGGACATGAAATTTGAGGTTTTTGTTTAAGGGCATCTCTAATGAGTAAATCTACATCAAAAATAAAAAATATCTATTAAAGCATTTCTAATAGTTAAGTTTCTCACTAATTTTTTTTGTAATTTTTAATTTATCATATATGCCACATCAAATATATAATATCTCTATATAATTTTCATTTAACATTTTAATTAATTCTGATCTTTAAATTAATTTATTTAAATTTTTAATGAATAAATTAATTAACTTATGATTTTTAATTTAATTAAATTTATAATTTTCATTTAATATTTAATTAACTTATGCCTTTTAATTTAATTTATCATTGTAATTTAATATTTAATTAACTTATTATTTTAAATTTAATTAAATTTATAAATTTTCATTTAATATTTAATTTATTTAAAATTTTTAATTTAATTATAGTCATTTATATATTTTTAAAAAATTAAACATGTAATATTAATTATGATTAATCATTAACTCCATCCTAATAGAAAAAAACATGAGATTTGATATTTCAAACCTACTTTTTTTCCCTTAAAGGAACCAACCATTAATGACAAGATATATTTTACATATGACCCTTTCAAAACAATTAAAAAATAAATTATTTTATAAAATATTTAATTATAAAATTTTATTTTATTATTAGTAATAATTAAAGTTGTATTTTTATAATTGAAAATACATATATTCGATAAATTAAAAAATATACAAAATGACTATGGTTAAATTAATATTCATATATTTATTAATTAAAAATTATAAATAAATTAAATTAAAGAAAAAAATTAATTAAAATATTAAATGAAAATTATAAAGTAGATCCTCTATACAATAAAAATTATATAGAGGTATTATATAGAGAATAGTAGGTTTTTATATTTTTGATGTGTTAGTATGAAAATAAAAAAATGTTAATGGAGAGGTTTAAATATTTGAGATGTTTTAATAATTTTTTATATTTTTGATATGATACGAGCGCATTGAAAATATAAAAACTTCCCATGGAGGTTTAACAATCTCCTAATATATGCCTAGCAAATTTAATAACATTCTTCAAAAGCTGCATTTAATTAATTAATTATTTGTAGTTCATGTAGGCGGGGAATAATAAAAAATAATAAATTCGATAATAGCGAATTTAGGAGGATCGATTTGGTCTCACTAAAATTTTCAATCGACTATCAGGATAAATTGAGAAGTGCTCACAATGGGTAGTATAGAAGCCCAACATCTCAGAATTTGTATTCTATTTGAAAAAAAATCCTACAAAATACACTATAGCTAGGATCGAATTGTAAATATCTGGGATAACGACTAGTCGTCCTGTCACTGTATCATAGCCCCGAGACTCAAGGCGAGGAATAATAAAAAAACGATTAACAAGGTTGGATAACGTCAAATCTTAGACGACTGGCTTGACTTTATGAAAGTTTTCAAATGCCATCCGATGCGGAGGAATCGGAGGCCGCCTTGGAATCTTCCGACAATATGGTGAAGAAGACGTCGAGCCCGTTGAACATTGCCTTGTGGGGCGGCGGCGGCGGCGGCGACCCGGAAAAGCTACCTTCGCCCAAGTACTCTTGATTCTATGCCGATTAGCTTAAAATTTTAAATCTGGCTTGTTTTACTATCATTTGTGACAAAATTCATGCTTTTTGCATGATTTATCTCTATCTCTGTGCGCATAACCTTTTTTTTGTGTGTACATAACCTATGCATCGTGCTTCAGGGAATATGATCAGCTATATTTTTGATGCTTTAATTATAGTTATTTAATCTTTTCTTAGTTATGAGCATGAAATTTGTTAGCATTTTCTTTTGGACAAATGAAGTTTTTTTTCTTGTAGTACACCAGTTAGAAACTTTATATCATTCTTACTTCACTAACAACAACATTTAGCACTAAATTCGCACCGAATTAGCGGGTTAAGAATTAAGATTTTTTTTTTATTCACGCATTCACCTGAAATAGAAAGTCGGTGAACTTAATAATTGTTATTTCAGCTACAAACAAAATTTTCTATTCTCGGAGTTATTTTGATTTGTATGATCACCAAAGTTTCACTTCAGTTATGTTCTAACAGTATTAGAATGTAATTATCAAGGCACAGGCTGTGGGTTGGCCGCCAGTGAGATCCTTCAGGAAGAACATCCTCTCTGTTCGCTCTGAGAAGCGTGTCGTCGACAGCAAGGCCGACAGCGGTAACTCGCCAGTTGCCTTCGTGAAGGCGAGCATGGATGGTGCATCGTACCTGTGCAAGGTGGACCTGAAGTTGTACAGGAGCTACCAAGAGCTCTCCATGGTGACAAAAGGCGAATCGTTCGTTTCCAGCATCCTCGCCAATCCGTCTCAGGGTCAACACGGAGGAGGTAAATCACGGGGGTTACTAGTCCGGATGCTGTGGCTAGTGCATGGGGAGGGTGAGCTTACTGGCTTTATCAGGATTTGACCCCCAGAACTCGTGATAGTAACACCCAAACACTAACTATTAATCCATCCCGTGAGAATACCTTAAGTATGCGTGCAGAAGATGTTCAACTCCTTCACCACCAGCACTGGTATGCGTACACCTTAATTATCTTAAATGAGCAATCACCATCAATGGATTTTTAACTTGGGACATACCATGTGCGAGAGGCAGTGCAAATTGTGCCCCACATAAGATTGTTCAGGAATCCGCTCAATTTGTGGCTAATTCTGTAGCCATACCAGCGCACAGAATCATGTAGGTCAACTAATGTTTGGTACTCTTCCATACTG